>PVKZ01003559.1:0-126152 GCA_004027375.1 Macroglossus sobrinus
GGTGCATGTCCAGGTCACCGGTATGTGCTACAGGCTTCACTTGTGGGCCTGAGCCTACAGGTGCATGGTGCCACCCTCTCTGATGTTAGAGAGTGTGCTCCATTGTCCCATCATACTTCGTTTACAGAATGAGTTCAAAGATAAAATTATTAATAATTTCAAGATACAATTGAAGTGTAAGTCTTTCTGAAAGACTGGCCTAAGTCACGCACCCATGAAGCCCAGCCTTCCTACCTCTTATACTTTTTAGAATAATTATATCTCTCGCCTCTGGAGGTATGCCAGTAAACTCACACGGGTGACTTTGCCTTGGCCCTGGTAATCAAATAACCAAGTAAGCTCAGGAAACCACAACAGGCTCCATTTTTCCTTCTTATAGGCCTTGCTTTCTTCCCACTGCCATTTCAGTTTTGCAGGTTTTTAACCTAGGTTCTCTTCCTCTAGCTCTGAGAGACTGGCCAATCTAGGTTCCCAGTTCAGCACAACAGCTAGGATATCAGAGCTCAGAGGGATCATATGATAATAGCTCAGCAAGAACATAATTATCAGATCCTGAGTCCCTGCAGATGTAAAGGCTCTGGGTGCCAGAGAGTGGAGGTGGAGGTGTTGGGGGAGGGGAGAATGAGAGTGCATCTGGAGCACTTAATTATAAATGGTTGGACATGAATATTCCTAAAATACAGAATGCAATGAAATAAAACATTGAATTTTTAATTGAAAATTATAATTTTTAAATTATTGAATAAAGATATGATACATATATACAATGGAATATTACTTAGCCATAAGAAGAGATGAAATACTGTCATTTGTGACAACATGGATGGACCTTGAAATAATCATGCTAAGTGAAATAAGCCAGACAGAAGGAGTTGAAAATTACATGATATCACTTATCTCTGGGATATAAACCTAAAAGCAACAAATGAACAGGACAAACAAACAGAGACTCATGGACATGGACAATAGATTAGTGGTTACCAGAGATGGGGTAAAAGGGGTCAACTATGTGGTGACAGAAAGAAATCTAACTATGGTGGTGAACACACAATGCAATATGTATACACCTTACTGTTGAATTGTACACTTGAAACTTACTGGATTTTGTTAACCAATATCACCATAATAAAAAAATTATTGAGAGAAATGAGATGATTAGATATTTAGAATGTCATTCTAGTCATAGAAAATATACAAGTCTAGTTAGGGTTTTGTGTCAGAGTTCTATTATTTCAGTGGTTTCCCACTTACTGTATCACAGCTATATCTATCAATTTATTATATATCTCAACTCTGTAAAAAATTTATATTTTTTATAAATAATTTTCTCATTTTCTATTATTCTAAGATTTCATTCAGTAACCCATTAAATATTAAATTGTGTTACAGAAAGCCATGTTATTTGTCCTATAGGCCATTAATGGGTGAAAGGATGTTAGAAGTTTTCTTGGTCTGTGTTTCAAAGGCATCCACTCCTTTGGTTCCTGTATAAATTCTCACATCGTCAGTGAAAAACAATAGGAAATCAATAGAGGCCAATAGAAAATGGCTGTGAAACTAGAGATAATGCTGTTCTATCTAAGCTGGTTTTCTGGGTTTCCTATTGCTGGATATTGCTAGAGAAATGCTTCACCTGAAAAGGAAAAAGAACTGGCTCAGTTTTCTTCTGGCGCAGCTCTTACCACTAACTTCCCCTCTCCAATCTCTCTCATCCATTTGATATTTTGTTTTGGCGATGGGAGAGAAGCAAGAAGTAAAGATAAGGTAGTGGTGCTCCATCTCGGAAATACAAAGCACAGTTACCTTAATACACTGGTATTGTGATTTACTCAGTCTGTTTAATAAATCCATACTTGTTCCCAGGTAGAAATGGAATGGTGAGAGGAGAGTTAGTCCTTGCCAAAACCAACAGGCTGGAACAGGGAGGGACAATTTACAATCACAAGGAGTGCTAAGCAGATGTGTACTGAGACGACCATTCCTGCTGATTGTCTCACCTGCTAGTTTCTGCATCTGCCCTTATAGTCTTTTTGTGCTACTTTATGTACAATTGACACCTTTGAACATGATTTCTTGATGGCCGAGACTTAGGATATCCATCATCTTTCCCATGATCTCTTTGCTGGAAAGTTAGCCTTAGCCCTTTTGGGCTAGTCTTTATTGCCATCACACCCAGGCTGACAGTGATTGAGTTGTGGAACTCATTTATCACTTCTCTGGCTTGGATAGATTGTAATGTGTTTTAGGGTTTGTCAAATTTCAAGGCTCTGTTTCATACCACGCATATTGTTAGAAATTTGAAAAGCGCTTAATAATTATTCACGAATGAGTAAGCTTTGAAAGAAGATAAAAAGTATTATTAAAAAAATGACAGAGTTATAATTGAATGTTATTCAGAGTAAAATTATTTTTGGTATATTTTGGGCACCAGATAAATGTCAAAGAAACCAATGAGAAATACAAAAACTGCTGAAATAACATTAATTCACATTTATAGCTGCTGCAGACAAAATGAAAATGTTCTTTACATGGATGGTCTATGTGAGAAAGCGTTTCACAGGACTATCAAAATTCTATCTTAGGATGTCATTTTGAATACTAAAAATTTTCAAGTAGGGGTTTAAAGAATTTTGTGGTTTTCTTTTTACATGACCTAGAAACCGTTGGCAACTAATTTCTGTATGACTCCAAGGGCTTCCCCTAGAAGGGAAGTCTCTATTTGAGCTTTTAAAAGATAAACTCTGTCACTCTGGATGTATTTGTAGCCCTAGCTAGTGAGTGAGCATGAGATTATTATTTTTTTTACTTTTATTTCATTGTTATTGAAGTATAGTTGGTTTTCAATATTATATTAGTTTCAGGTATACAATATAAATATAATGATTTGATATTTATATACCTTACAATGTGATCAACACACTAAGTCTAGCAATCATTTGTCATTTTGCAAACTTATCACAATATTATTGACTATGTTCCCCTCACCTTTTCCGCTCAAATTCCACACCCTTCTCCCTCTGTCAACCATCAGTTTGATCTCTTTTTCTATGAGTCTGTTTTTGTTTTATTTTGTATGGCCATTGTTTTGTTTTTAGATTCCCCATGTAAGTGAAATTATATTGTATTTGTCTTTCTCTGTCTGACCTATTTTACTTACCATAATACCCTTGTTGCAAATGGTAAAATTTCATTCTTTTTTATGATTAATATTCCATTGTATGTATGTACTGTCTCTTCTTTATCCATTCATCTATCGGTAGACAATTAGGATGCTTCATATCCATATCTTGGCTATTATAAATAATGCCACAATAAATGTGGGGGTGCATATATGTTTTCAAATAGGTATTTTGAATTTCTTCAGGTAAATACCCAAAAGTGAGATTTGGTAGACCTATTTTTAGTTTTTTGAGGAAACTGCATATTATTGTCCATAGTGACTGCACCAGTTTGCAATCCCACTAGCAGTGCATGAGAGTTCCCTTTTTTACACATCCTTGTCAACACTTGTTTTTTGTTGACTTTTTGATAATAGTCATTCTGATGGGTGTGAGGTAGTATCTCATTGTAGTTTTTATTTGCATTTCCCTGATAACTAGTGATGTTGAACATTTATTGGCTATCTATCAGTCTTCTTTGGAGAAATGTCTCTTCATGTCTTCTGCTCAGTTTTTGATCAAACTGTTTATTTTTTTCATTATTGAGTTCATTGTATATTTTGGATAGCATTCTCTCATTGGATGTATCATTTACAAATATATTTTTCCATTTAGTAGGTCATCTTTTTGTTTTGTCAATGATCTCCTTTGCTATGCAGAAGCTTTTTAGTTTGATGAAGTTCTATTTATTTTTGCTTTTGTTTCCCTCATGCAAGGAGACATATCCATAAAGATATTACTAAGACTAATGTCAAATAGTTTACTACCTATGTTTTCTTCTATGATTTTTATGGTTTGGGGTCTTACATTTAAGTCTTTAATCCATTTTGAGTTTATTTTTGTACATTGTGTAGAAGAGTGGTCCAGTTTCATTTTTTTTTTTATTTTGCATGTATCTGTCCAGTTTTCCCAATGACACTTGTTGGAGAGACTGTCATTTCTCAATTGTGTATACTTGCCTCATTTGTTGTAGATTAATTGATCATGTAAGCTAGGGTTTATTTCTGGGCTTGATTCTGTCCCCTTGACTATGTGTCTTTTTTTGTGCCAATACCATACTGTTTTAATTATTATAGCCTTGTAATATAGTTTGACATCAGGGAGGATGATATCTCCACTTTTTTCTTCTTTCTCAAGATTGCTTTGGCTATTCATGGTTTTTGTGATTTCATATAAATTTTAGAATTATTTGTTCTAGCTCTGAAAAGAAATCCATTGGTATTTTGATAGGAAGCGCATTGAATCCGTAGATTGCTTTGGGTAGTATGGTCATTATGATTATATTAACCCTTGTAAGCGATAAACACAGTATATTCTTCCATTTATTTGTGGCTTCTTCAATTTTTTTCATCAGTATCTTAGAGTTTTCAGAGCACAGATCTTTTCTCTCCTTTGTTAAATTAATACTAGGTATTTTATACTTTTTAATGTAATTGTAAATGGGATTGTTTTCTTTTTTGTTGTTCTATCATCTTAATCATTACTATCAAAATAAGATGTGACTGATGGAGATTTATGAAACTTTTGTTATATATTTTGATGAATTACTTAAAAAATTCTTGCTAATGACTGAGTTGCTCTGCTTCATTTATAGACACTCATTAGAGATTTATACTATGTAACATAAAATAAGATATTTGATGTCTTATTTCCCACTGGATTCTATGTCTTCAATGTAATAGATAATCAATATATATTTTTAAAATTTTATTATTAGTTTCAAGCATATTGAAACTAATAATAGTACATTGGTTAGATATTTGTATGGTTTATAAAATGATCCCCTAATTATTCTTTCTCTCCTCTGGCTCTCCACCTAACCATTACATTAATGCTAACTGCATTTTCTATGCTTTGCTCCCCATGCCCCTGACTGACCATTTATCAACTACTAATTTGTACTTCTATAACTCTTCACCCCATTCTCCCAGTTTCCCAAGTCCCTCCCCTCTGTTCATCACCTAGTTGTCTTCTATACTTGTGAGAATGTTTTTGATTAGTTTGTTCTTTCTGTTCCTTAGATTCTGCATATAATTGAAACCATGTGGTATTTATCTTTCTCTGTCTGACTTATTTCACTTGGCATAATAACCTCTAGGTCTATCCATGTCATGGCAAATGGTAGAATTTCGTTCTTTAATGGCTGAGTAATACTCCATCGTATATGCAAACCATAACTTCTGTTGGTGGGCATTTAAGTTGCTTTCATATCTTGGCTATTGTAAACCATGCTGCCATGGTGAATAGATCTTTATGAATTATTGTTTTGGTTTTCCTTAAATAGAAGAAGTACAATTGCTGGGTCAAAAGGTATATTCATTTTTAATTTTTTGCAAAACCTTCAGATTGTTTTCCATAGTTGTTGCACCAATTTGAAATCCTACCAATAGTGTATGAGGGTTTCCTTTTCTTCATATCCTCGCCAACACTTGTTGTTCTTTGATTTATTGATAATAGCCATTCTGATAGGTGTCAAGTGATATCTCATTGTGGTTTTAATTTGCATTTCTCTGATGATTTGTGACCTTGAGCATCTCTTCATATGTCTGTGGTCATACCCCTCTGTACAAGCCCAATCTCGTCTGAACTCAGAAACTAAACAGGGTTGAGCCTGGTTAGTACTTGGATGAGATTGTTTTCTTAATTTCTCCTTCTGATCATTCATTATTAAAGTATAGAAATATGATAAATTTTTGTGTATTAATTTTAGATCTTGCTGGTGTACTGAATTTATTTATTAATTCTATTAATTTTTTTGGTGGATGCTTTAGGGTTTTCTATATATAGAATCATGTCATCTGCAAATAGTGACAGTTTTATTCCTTTCTTTCTAATTTGGATGCTTTTTATTTCTTTTTCCTGTCTGATTGCTATGGCTAGGACTTATAATACTATATTGAATAATAGTCATGAGAGTGGGCATCCCTGTCTTGTTTTTCATCTTAGAGGAAAAGCTTTCAGCTTTTCATCATTGATTATATTAGCTGTAAGCTTATCATATACATCCTTCATCATGTTAAAGTAAGTTCCTTCTATACCCACTTTGTTGAGAGGTTGCTTTTTTTAAATAAATGAATGTTGAATTATGTCGAATTCTTTTTCTGCATCTGTTGAGATGATTAAATAATTTTTATCTTTGGTTTTGTTCATGAGATGATGATATTAATTGTTTTGCAGATATTGGACCACTTTTGCTCCCTGCAATAAATTACACTTGATCATAGTACTTAATCTTTTTAATGTATTGTTGAATTTGGTTTGCTAGTATTTTGTTGAGAGTTTTTGCATCTATAATTTTGCATCTATCCAGAACATTGGCCTATATTTCTATTTTTTGATATTGTCTTTGTTAGATTTTACTAGCAGGATAATGCTGGTTTTGTAGAATGGGTTTGGGAAGATTCCTTCCTCTTTAATTTTTTGGGAAAGTTTGAAAGTAGGTATTTATTCTTCTTTAAATGTTTGGTAGAATTCATTTGTAAAGCCATCTGGTCCTAGGCTTTTGTTTCTTAGTTTTTTTGGCGACTCTTCAATTTTATTGCTAGTAATAGGTGTTCAGATTCTCTATTTCTTAGTGGTTTGGTCTTGGAAGGCTGTATGTTTCTAAAAATATATCTATTTTTTCTAGACTGTCCAATTTGTTGGCATATAATTATTCATGGTATTCGTTAATGATTTTTGTATATCTGTGGTGTTGGTTGTAATCTTTCCTCTTTCATTTCTGATTTTATTTATTTGGACTCTCTCCTTTTCTTGAAGAGTCTTGCTGGAGGCTTGTGAATTTTATTTATCCTTTCAAAGAACCAGCTCTTAATTTCAGCAATCATTTTTATTGTTTTTTTTTTCTGAACTTAGTTTATTTCTGCTTTGATCTTTATTATTTTTTTTCCTCTACTTACTTTGGGTTTTGTTCTTTTTCTAATTCCTTTAAGTATAAAGTTAGATTGTTTATTTGGAATATTTCCTGATTCTTGAGGTAAGCTTGTATAGCTATACATTTTCCTTGAAACTGCTTTTGCTGTATCCCATAACTTTCACAAAGTTTTGTTATTATTTTCATTTGTCTAAAGATGGTGTTTGATTTCCTGTTTGATTTCTTCTCTGATCCATTGGATGTTTATTAGTATGTTGTTTCATCTCTATTTATTTGTGTGTTTTTTTTTTAGTTTACTTCCTATAATTGATTTCTAGTTTCATGCCATTGTGGTCAGAAAATCTGCTTAATCTGCTTAATATTATTTCAATCTTCTTAAATTTATTGAAGCTTTTTTTTTGGCCTAATATGTGGTCTATCTGGAAAATATTCCATGTGCACTTGAGAAAAATGTGCAATCCATGGTTTTTGGATGAAATGTTCTAAAAAGATTTATTAAGTTGATCTGGTCTAATGTGGCATTTAAAGCTAACATGAGATTATTTCTGAAATCCTTAGAAAATAGTGAGGTTAAAGAAAAAGCAAAATACTGTGTGCAATAACACTAGTTAACATAGCATATAATTCAGTCTATGCTTGGGAATTTTGAATTCAATCCAAAAAGAATTGGATCTATTATAGGTGCCAGTGGTCAGAATGAGACCAAGTGGGAAATTAAGAAATATACATAGAATCTTGCTTATATCAATCATACATGCACCTCATGTATAACTAAATTATATATTATATATGTGTATGTATGTATGTGTGTGTATATATATGTGTGTGTGTGTGTGTGTGTATATATATCTCAGATGGCATAACCAAATGTAACCAAGTGTATTTACATGCAGCTTTGAATTGTAACTGCAAAGAGTTGATTAGGAAAGAGTAGTCTCTAGGCACTCAGGAAATTAACGCTGGAAACTGATGGTGGGAGCTGTTTGAAGTTGAGCTGAGCTCTTTAGATTACAAAGTGATCTTCAAATTCATTTTTCTATCCTTGGAGAGATATAAATTGTACCTATTAGCTTACGTAATTGTCTTTGGTTAGCAATATGAGATTCAGCCTTATATTCCTTTAACTTTCATTTAATAGTCATTTGGGATGAAATACAGTATTTCAAAAGATGTTTTATAGAGAGTTAGTGATTTCTGTCAATATTCTTAAGTTGTTATTTCAAAATAGCAGAATTCAATGAATGGCACTTTTGTCAACTTGCTCAGCATGTTGGTCTCTGTAGAACAGATCACTGCCACACCCCTCCCCAACTTTTTTGAAACCACATTAATATACTGTGGAAACAGACTAAGTTAGTTTTGAACCATGATCAAAGGACAGTTATGAAACATGTGACTCTGAAAGACTAGAATATTATATCACAAATTAAAAAAAAATTGTCCTCTAAAAACATTTGTAGCCTGGGTATGACATGCCTGTTTCAGTGAACATTTTATAAGGAGTGAATATTCTAGGAAAATCTAAACTAGAGTTTTCTTTTTCTCCTCTGCTTCTGCAAAGAGCATATTTTCTCCCACATATTTACTGAGAAATGTTTTATTATGAAAAATAGGTCATCTGTGGAAGAAAGAATTCCTTTTCTAGTTGGATGACGTTTTAAAAGCTAGGCTATCTTAAGATTGGGAGTAAGAATAGCACAAGTCTGCTTAGTCAGAGTCTTGTTAAGATGGGATATATGTCCTCTAATGAGAGATAAGGAATGCTCAGGTTAATGTGCTGGCTAAAGGCTCAGAGCCAAAAAGTCAGGCAGAGACTAGAGCTGGCACACTGAGTTTGAGAACCTAGATGCATGAGAAGGCTTTAAACAAAATATTGGTTATTTCTAAGATGGAGTGTGGCTCTATTATGGGCCTGTTGCACCTGAAGTTATTACATCTTGCCTGGAGTCATTCTTGGCCTTCTTGTTATTGGGATGACCAGTAACTAAAAGTCTATCTTTCTTGTTTCAGTGCAAGTTCCACTGTGGCAGATGGTTTATATTTGGGGTATAAGTCCTAAGAAATAAAGGAATGGAACCCATATCTGTTAATCTACTCTATTGTGCCAGACAATTGATATTCCCTGACTGATTTATTTTTATTTCCTGACCAAGTCTTTAATTATTTGATTCTACAAATACTGCTAATTCTCCAATATGTGAATACTGACTGAGACAATCTGCATCATTTGTGTTTCATGTTAAAAATCTGGGAATTTACTCATTTGTTCATTCATTCATCAAATATTTATTAGGTATTTACTAATATCAGGTACTATGTTGGACATTAGGTATAAAAGAGTGAAATAAAAGAAACATGGTCACTATCCTTATGATACAGTCCAGGGGGATAGATTGACTTTAAATAAATACCTATATGTATATGCAATTACAAATTAAATAGTAATTTGTAGTAAATACTATGAAAGAAAAAAATCAAAAGTGTGTGCAAGATAATAATGAGGAGGGGGGAACACAATTTAGACTGAGGAGTCAAGGAAAGCCTCTCATGGAAGTAACATTTAAACAGAGAACTGAGAATAGTCAGGAGAGAGCTAGTCACATGAAGGGAAAAGATAAGAAAACTCTAGGCAGGAGGAAGGGCAGGTGTGATTATGCTGAGGTGGGAAACAGCTCAGTGTGTTCAAGGTACTGAAAGACAACTGAAATATAGTGGGCAGATGGAGAGTGGTGCAAGATGAAGTAGTATTTCACTCTTTCTTGCCCATCACACCCAGTTAGTGTTTTTAAATGTAAGTTTTATTATTACCCAGGCATGGTGAGGCTAACAGACCAGGAGACAACTGCCGTTGAAAAGACAGGTGGTTACTCACAGTTACAAGAGGCAGGACACACCGTGCCATGTAGAGCCATATAGGGAAGCACCAGGGTTGATCAGGAGGCAGAAGGGGCAAGGGGAAAATATGAAAAGGGGCCTTTATTGTGGTTTTCAAGGAAAGAAACAAGTGAGACAGAGTGATCAGGCTTACAATTTGCTAATTTGAATAATTTCAATGGGCTCTGGGGCACAGGGGCCTTTTCTCTAGTTGTCTGGTACCTGGCCCTTTGATGATTAGGGCGAGTGGATAATGGGTCAGAGTGTGAGAGCCCTGTGAGAACCCTATAAAGAAAGTAGGTGGAGCGTGGGATCTGAATTGGTTGGTTTGAACATGAAAAGCAAGTTTAGAAGCAAATCTTTGCTGTCTGTAGGAATTGGCTAGCTCTGGGAGGAGCAGCCTTCCCAGGGTCAGTAAGACTTCAGATATCAAAGTATCAGAAATACAGAAAATAAAAAGGCATAATTATTACAGTTAGTTTCTTTTTTCTTTCTTTTTGGTAATCTTCCTCTCAGTCATATCTTATTTTCTGTTTCTGCCCTAGTCACAAACTTAGGCCCCTAATAATGTGGATGCTAAATTTTTGTGTTAGATTTTTTAATCAATCTCTCTGTTTTCATTTTCTCTTTGCCTTTGACCCACGTCACAAGTCATCTATAAATTAGATTAAAACTTTTTTTTAACTTTTCATTAGCATTTATTTGATGCTAAGTTTACTCCCAGCCCATAAGTTTTTATTTCTTCAGTTTCTTTTGAGATATCTTTTCTTCTGTGCAACCGACTCTCTGGTTTAGGAACAATCTGCTCTTTTTCAGTAAGGATCATCTCAGTGTGGCAGGGAGAGCTCATGCAGGGGTTAACCCGTCCATGAGCTTTGTGAGTTCTGTACTGCACCTTGGGAGCTTTGTTAACCTGGATGTGCTCAATGACCAGAGAAACTACATTTAAACCCTTAAGTTCAGCATTACTCTCTGCATTTTTAAGCATATGCAGCGAAAATTCAGCACTCTTTGTAGGCCACCGACCCTTTATCCAACCCCACTGTTTGGCCTGGGCACACCTACCAATTCCACCGTTGTAATGACAGAATGGCACACATTGCTTCTGGAAAGTGACATCCTTCATATACTTGGTAGCTTTTCGGATATGCATACACTTAATGTGCTGGGCAGTTTCATGAATGTTCTTAAAGTGAACATAAAGATTCGAAACTCTTGGTTTGTATGATTTTGTGGGGTTTTCTGAGTCAGGTGAGTAGCAAACCATTTTCAGAGGTCACCTCAGGCTGCTTATAGAAAGAGGAAGACTAGATTTAAACATTTTTATTTTCATTAAAAAATCTAAGAATTTGAAGGAATATTTAAAGGTGGCATAGTCTAACTTACTGTATTAATGAATCTCTGTTGCAGACAACCCCCAAATCTTAGTGGACAACCCCCAAATCTAAGTGAGATAACACAATAAAGATTTTATTTCTTGCTGGGTCAGTCTCAAATTTCCAGAAAAAAAGAATCTGAGTGTCTAACTTGGACTAACTTGTTTTCTTTGTCTGATCAACTGAGGCCATGGAGGGGTCTGTTTAAAGTACTTTAAACATGGGTGCTATGGTCATTTTTGTGGATTGGTGCCATTTACACAGAAGGGAAAATGAGCTGGGCAGATACCATCAAACTAGGTGTTATTTAAGCAGCCATTTTTACTTAATATAATATATCTTTATATATTTAAAGAAAATCCTCATCTTCTTTCCCACCAGCTTAATTTTTTTCTTAGAGTAAATATTGTCTGCTTTCTAGAGCCTGCACAATCCAGGTTATTTATACTAGCTCATCAACTTCCCTCCTAAAATTTCAATTATGAACTTCCTTCAAACTTTAATCACTTATGAAGAGGTCCTAATCAACTCTATGCCTTACTCATTACTCCCTAGTTTTCAGTTCTTACATGGATTAATCTACTCAATCAAGTAACACTTAATCTTGCTGGCACAGTTGCATTGCATTAGTCTTTCGCTTTTAAAATTCCATGTATTGCTTTATACCCTTTACAAAAATTAACTCAGTTTAGACCATAAATCTCAATGTAAAATGCAAAACTATACAAATTCTAGATGATAATATTGGAGAAAATTTATATGACTTTATGTATAGTGATGCATTTTTTAGATACAACACCAGAAACTAAACTTCATTAAAATAAAAATAAAAAAATCTGCTCTGTGGAAAACAACATCAAGAGAATTAGAAGACAAGCCACAGACTGGGAGAAAATGTTTACAAAAGATACATCTGATAAAAGATTGTTATTCAAAATGTACAAAGAACTTAAAACTCAACAAGGAAATAATTCTATTAAAAAAATGGGCCAATGATTTTAACAGACACCTCACCAAAGAAGAGATAAAGATAAAAAATAATCATATAAAAGGATGCTCTATATTATATATCATCAGGAAAATGCAAATTAAAACAACAATGAGATACCACTATACATCTATTAGAATGGCCAAAATCCAAAACATTGACAATACCAAATACTAGTGAGATGTAGAGCAATAAGAACTCTGCTACATTGCTGGTGAGAATGCAAAATAGTACAGCCACTTTGGAAGCTGGTTAGGCAATATCTTACAAAACTAAATATAAACCTACCATACAATCCAGTAATTGCACTCCTTGGTATTTACCCTCAAAAAATAGAAAAATTTTGTCCGCACAAAAACAAGCACACGTATATAGAAGCTATACTTATAATTACCAAAGCTTGGGGGCAACTTAGGTGTTCTTCAGCAAGTAGATGGGTAAATAAACTGTGGTACATCAAGATAATGGAAATATTAATCAGCTCTAAAAGGAAATGAGCTATCAAGCCATGAAAAGACATGGAGGAACTTTAAATACACATTTCTGAGTGAAAGACATCAATCTGAAAAGACTTCATATTTTATGATTCCAACTGTAGGAAATTCTGGAAAAGGCACAACTATGAAGAAAATTAAAAATTTGATGGTTTCAGGGGCTGGAGTGGGAAGAGATGAATACCAGAGCATAAAGAATTTTGGGGACAGTGAAAATACTCTGTATGATATTTTAAAGATGGATGAATGTCATTATACTTTAGTCTAAATCCATGGAATATACAATATCAAGAGTGAATTATAAAGTAAGCTACAGACTTTGGATAATGATTATACATCAATATTGATTCATGCTTGGTAAAACAACAACAAACAAACAAAAAACCATACAATTCTGGTGAGTGATTCAAAATGGAGGAGGCTATGCATATGTGAGAGCAGGTAATATATGGGAAATCTTATACCTACCACTTGATTTTGTTTAGGGAACCTAAAATTTCTCTCTAAAAAAAATAGTCTTAAACATTATTTCTTGTCTTGCCCCACTGAGGATGAAGACCAGGTTTTCTTCTCCCTTTGGATTCATCACAACAGTGCTGACTAACTCCCTCCTGAAAGATGTAATAATATCTCCCTCCTCAGGAGTATTTTTATGTCTGTAGAAGGCAATAAAAACTCAGTTATCTCTTTATTCTGTATTGTGCTTTGTGTTTTAATTGGTCTAAGGGATGGTGTAGTTTATTTGTAAGAAATGGAAACTCCAAGTTATTATTTATTGAGGTTCACCATTTGCTAGGAACACCGCTATGCACTATTGCGTGCATTTTTATTTAATCTTTACAACAATTGGCTGAACTGGCATTCTCATCACAGGTTTGTGCTTTCTCAGTCCTCATCCATTTTTATGGATGCCTCATCCCACTTTCTCACCTTCTCCACTGTGTGTTGTATTGGTCATAAAGCAGATCTGTTTTGTTAAGGGAAAAAAATTACTTGGTTTAGTAGACAATTTAGTCTGGTTTAGTTATTAGAAGTAGAATACATTAGGTCAGTAAATTTAGGGGGACATTGAAAGTAAGAGACAAGTTCCCCAGTATTTACATTACTGTGACTTAAGAATGAAGAGAGCCAAGAACAAAGCTGAAGTTTAGCCAAGAGGAGAAGGTCCAACTATAACTGAACTATGGAGGCTCTGTTCCCAGTAGTCTGGGTTTCAGGATCTTCACCTCAATTTCCTAAGGACAACAACATGCAAGTAAATAATAGTTACGAATGAAGTAACCTGTGTAATTAGGGCTGAAGTCACCTGTGGTATAGTTAGCTCCATTTAGAGAGTGATCTAGGTGGTGTTTTGGGAGTGGTTTATATCACAGCTAAGGAGAAGACCATGAGTACAAATCAGAACATTTATACTAACTGAACTTAAGTGCATCTTAGGCACTGTGGGTTTGTTAATGTGCCACTGGACAGATTTGGTTAGTCTAAGGATAAACTGAAAAATTGTTAGTCTATGTGGCCATAACTGTTTCATCTGATACTGTAGTTGTGCAAACCTGTCAGCACTGGGCGACCATGGAATTTGTCTTCCTGCTGGTTTTTAGACTTGAACCTGTATTAATAGGTATTAATTATGTATAGTCATTAATAGTTTAGTACTGGTTATTATAAAATATTGATATTATAGTTATTAATCAAAATAGTCCCCTTGTATACATGCCTGTTGCTAGTTTCTTTCAAGAATGCCTGAGCCCACACAATGGCTTAAGATAGAATGGTAGTCAAAATTCAGCCTTCTGTGGAGCCTTTGTTACATTGTAAACAATCTCTTCTACCCACCACCCCAGGCCTTTCTCCATAATGATTCCTCCAGTTCTTGGTTTTAATTGAAATTTAAATCTCACAAGAAATAAAAAATGGTTATAATGGTAAACGGGCGGGTGCTGACTTGTCATTCTGTTGTCTCTAACACAACTTATGCATAAGTGGCTGTCAACCCTTAGTAAGTATCAGCAGTATTTGGAGAGTTTCTGAAAACACCAATTTCTGACCCCTACCCTCTGTTTCTGATTCAGTAGATGTGGAACTGAGCCTAAAATTTACATTTCTAACAAGTTTCTCAGTGATGCTAATACTGCTGGTCTGGGAACCACCCTGTGAGAACAACTGATAGAAATCCTCACTCTTTCATTCCCAGGGAAAATGCTCATTGTCCTTTGCTACCCTTGACACCTGGCTGCTATATAACTTTGCCTAGTGTATATGTGATTACCCAGAATTCTACTACTATTGGGATTCTTTGGGTGGTCTCTAGGTTGAGTTCCTTATTCTTTGTCCCCCCTGTCACTCATGCCGGACTAGCTACCTAACATTATTAAGTGGTACATTTAATGTTCTCAGTTATTATTGAATTAGCTCTAAATCCTGTATGTTTTTCCTCCCATTAAATTGCATTATCTTATCTTACAAAAGCAGGCTTTTTGCTCCTCCAAATTTTCTTTCTTTCTCCCTTTTGCTCACACATGAGGGCACACATGCGCGCGCGCACACACACACACACACACACACACACACACACACACACACATTCTCACACACACAACTTTCTTCCTGACTGTCTCTGTCTCTTTTTCTCGCTCTCACATGTTCTTACATCTCAGTACAAACTAAAAATATCCTGCTCATAAGACGCTCTGCCTTGTGTTAAGCCTTATGCTTATTTTGAGTTTAGTCATGGTGAACATGTCTAAATTCCTATGTGTTAGTCTGCTTTCTCCTGCTATATTATTCAGTCCTTTAGAATCAGTTATCTTGATACTGGGAAGAAACTAACCTTCTTTCCTAAATATTTGGTGAATTGGACAAATTTATTCTGCCTGAAACAAAAGATATTCTAATTTTTCTTCGGCAAGTTAGCTGCCCTGGGCCAGTGCTTCTCAAACTGAGCTTACTATCTCAAATATTTGGTCTATATTCTTCAAGCATCAATTTTACTTATTAAAGATTTAGTTGAAGGGAAAGTAGGATATTAAAAAATGTAGATAGAAATCTTCGAAAAAGTAATTGTTCATAATGTGAAAATATTATGGAATGGAATGAGCTATCCATTTGTATTTTTTAAGGTAAAGCTTTAATGAAATTTTGAGCTGCTGGCAAACCACTCATGGCAAATTATGGTTGAAACCATAGGCTTTGGAGCAAGACTTTGAATCCTTGCTCCACTCTTTTCTAGCTGTGTGTCCTTGGGCAAGGTGCTTAACCTCTTTGTGTCTCAGTTTCTCCTCATTTACAAAATGGAAGTAATATCATCTGCCTCATAGAGTTATCATGAATAGTGGCTGGTACATAGTGAGCTCTCACTAATGTTATCTTTTTTCATTTTTATTTATACTTCCAGATGTCCCAGGAGCAATTCTTTTGTTCTCCTCTATTGTGAAGCCCTTCCCCAGGATTCTCTCCAATATGCTGCACATGTCTCTCTCCTGTTGGTCTTTTGTAATGTTTCAGGAATGCACTGTTTTCTTTTCTCTCTCTCTCTCTCTCTCTCTCTCTCTCTCTCTCTCTCTCTCTCTCTCTCTCCCATTAAAAACAAAGAGTAGCTGTTTTAGGAACTTGGAAAGTGAAGGGGAATGACTCTTTATTCCATTCATGAAATAATCTAATAATTGGGAATAGTGTGCTAAATAGTTAGAATTTCAGAGGTAGAGATGTGAAGAATTTCAAACTCTCAACTCCCCTTGGAACCAAAACTTAGACCCACTGGTCATAAAATGTGAAATCTGTAATTAACCTTTCTCTTATAGGACTTGGGGTATGTGTAGTTTCATCCAGTTATGGCTCGTTTGGGAATAAATTTTCTGTCGCAAATGAGGTTTAACGACAGGTGTAGTGTCTTTTTGTTTAACATTATCTCGTCACTTTGTTTTTCCTTGTCAGCTTTAAAAGGAAGAGAAAAAAAAGTAAGGCACCCTGTCATCCTGCCAAAACTTGGCAGAGAAATTTAAGTGAGCAAAGATTTTCCACCTACAGCAATGTTTGAAGTGACTGCACAATGAGGGTACCACAGGCTATTCCTGATGCATCAGAACATTGTTTTATGTGAGAAAGCTAGGGGGCCTGGAAGCCACAGGAAAAGGCCAGTGTAGGAGTAGAGGTCGCCTGTGCCCTGTTTGTTCTTGCTTCTTCTATCTGATATTTTCTTTGGCTCAATGGTCCAAGAATCTGGAAGCAGATACTTCATTTGCCATTGACATCGCTGGATCCAGCTCTGCCATTACCTCCACTTCCAGAGCCTAAACATTTGGAGGTTAGTGGGCAAGACAGGGCAGCCTAGAGATTAGAGAGCAGTGGAAACTGACCCATCCTTTGCTATCTTCCTTCAACTACCAATATTTTCTAAGCTTGTGATTTTTGCAACTAGAAATAAATATCTTCTAGGCTCATTTTTGTAACTGGAAATAAAAACATATGAAAATTGACCAAAATTTATAGTGACTGAGTGCCGCTAAGTTGCCATGTACCATGCTAAACTCACAACAACATTATAAAGCATACATTATTATTTCTATATCAAGGGTGAACTTGAGGCTTAAAAGAAAAGGTCGAGTAAATTATTTAAGGTCACAGGTAGGTCACTGTATTAGTCAGTATTTTCCAGAGAAACAGAACCAGTAGGAGATGTATGTATTTATTATGACAAATTGGGTCCCACATTTATGGAGGCTGAGAAATTCCATAAGAAGACAGTATTTGCCATCAGGAAGCTGGAGACCCAGGAAAGCCAGTAGTATTAATTTTGGCTAAGTTTAAAGTTCAATGAACCAGAGGAGCTGACACTGTGAATCCCAATCCAGGGGCAGGGGAAGATGAAATGAGTTTTCTCAGATCAAGTAGTAAGGCAAAGAAGGGATGAATTTCTTCCTTTTCTGCCTTTTGTTCTATTTAGGCCCTCAGTGGATTTAAAGATGTGCACTCACACTGGGAAGAGCTATTTACTGAATCCACTGATTTAAACTGATCATCTGGAAACACCCTCACAGACACATCCAGAAATAATGTTTAATCTGGGTACCTGAAAGCCAGTCACATTGACACATAAAGTTAACCAGCACAAGCCAGAGGTCCCGGGCATTGGAACAGATCTATCCATTGCATCAGAGCCTATTATGTCAACTTGCTGTCAATGAATAACTAACCACATCGAACAAAAGCCTACATTTATTTCTATAGTGTCTATGAGTCATCTTGAGGGTTGGCTGACTGGGGTAACTCTGTTCTACGTGCCTCTCACCTTTTGCCTGAGACCAGCAGGTTAGCCTGAACGTGTTTAAGAAGGAAATTGGAAATACACAAGGTTTCTTAAGGCCTGTACTTGGGACTGGCACTCATTTCTGCCTCCTTCCACTGGTCAAGGCAAGTCACAACGCTGAGCCAAGGTCAAGAAGCAAAGAGATAGACTTCACCTCTGTGGGACATAGTGGCTATTGTGCTGCACTTCTGGATCCCCTTTCAGAACCAAGGTGCTTATTTCCTTAGCTGCTGGGAATATTGTTTGCTGATGATGGCTCACAGATATCCCCTCCACCCCACCTCTGCCTCTTATCCTCCCACTTCCATCCTCAAACCAGATTCCCATCCCCACTGCCTACTAGGAACAGCCCTAGGTTGAAGGATGTTGCTTTGCCCAAAAGTGCCCCCATGGGCAACCCACATGCCATAACTGGTCAGGTGTGAGAATACAAAGACCTGACCTCTTGCCCTCATTTAAAACATCTTTGAAGGGCCCTTCCAACTCCGGAGCTTCCCACTGGGTTGGCTGAAGCCCCAGTTGAAGCTATGTTAGTCTCATTTTTCTCTCTGCCCAATCTAGCTTCCCTCACTGTTAACAGTGCTGTTTCTAAGAACATTCCTCAGTAATTACCACTTGCATATCTAACCTTCCACATGGGAGGAATTCCAAAGACCATGGCAAAGGGCACAGATAAGTATGGGAAAGAATCACACCTAATAATGCGATTTACCACACCTTTGCATTTAATAATTAGACTAAACTGCATTCCAGCTTAGAATAAAAAATATGTATTGGAAAAAAACACTGAATTTCTGAAATGACCTAATATGTATTTAAACCATTGATACTGAACCTTGAAGCATATTTGAGATAGAATTCAGTTTGCAAAGGCGGGTGGTCCTGAAGAGTTGTGGGCAAATGGAAACTTTGTAAATTGAATTAAATTCCAAGTGTGCAGTGGGAGTTTGGTATTCTAAAGTGAAAAATGAAGTGAATTGTTTTGTGGATAATCACTTAAATAAGTATTGATTTTTCTATCTCAGGTTTTATATATCAGCACTTTATTTCATTTTTATAAACCCATTCCAGTTTTTATAATTCCATAACATTGTATCATGTTATCATAAATTTATTTGGAGGCTCTGGTTTTTAGTGAATTTCCATTGCATTAATTTTAAACTGATATGAACCTTGGCAGTTTCTGGGCTCTGGAAAGATCTGGGTATAGGTTTGTTGGAAACAGGCACTATGGAAATAATGAACAGAGCAGACAAATATCCCAGGAGAAGAAATTTTGGACCAAGTGGTGTTTCTCTAGTAAACAAGTAGGAACAGAGAAAGTAGATACTTTGCTTTACTCAGGAATGAGTATTGATAGGCCAACTACAGCAGAAGGACTAATCAGCAAAAAAAAAAAAAAAATACATATTCTAATAGAATATTGCTTACATGGCTTTTAGTGATCTCCCAGCCTCCCTGGACAGCTGGTTTCCACTTGGGCATAGCTGGTAGTAGCACTGGCAGGAGACTGGGAGGTAAGAGGAAAGATCAGATTGTTCTTCCCTACTCGGTCACTACATTGTAGCCACATGTCTGGCAGGGGCGGTATCCCTCCATGATTACAGATCCCGCTTGTGGCTTCTCCTTCATGCTTTCAGATCTCACTAGGACTCACTAGGAGTATAATGGCTTCCCTCTTTTCTGATCCTTGGGTGCCTTAAAATCTATGTCAAACTAACTAGTTTTTGTACAGCAAAGGAAACCATCAAAAACAAAAAGACAATCAACTAAATGGGAGAAGATATTCACTTATGATACATCTGATAAGAGTTTAATATCCAAAATATATAAAGAACTCATACAACTCAACAACAAGAACAACAAAACAATCTAATTAAAAAATGGGCAGAAGACCTGAACAGTTATTTCTCCAAAGAGGAAATATAGATGGCCAATAGACATGTGAAAAGATGCTCAAGGTCACTAATCATCAGAGAAATGCAAATTGAAACCACAATGGGATATCACCTGACACCTGTCAGAATGGCTATCATCAATAAATTAAAGAATGACAAGTGTTGGTGAGGATATGGAGAAAAGGAAACTCATGCACTGTTGGTTGGATTGCATATTGGTGCAGCCACTATGGAAAACAGTCTGGTGGTTTCTCAAAAAATTAAAAATGGATATACCTTTTAACCTAACAATTGCAATTCTGGGTATCTATGCAAAGAAAACTGAAACAATAATTTGTAAAGATTTATGTACCCTAATATTCATGGCAGCACAATTTACTATAGCCAAGGTATGTTAGCAACCTAAATGTCCATCAACAGATGTTTGGTTCATATATAAAATTGAATATTACTCAGCCATTAAAAAAATGAAATCCTACCATTTGCAAAAACATGGGTGGACCTAGAGTTTATGCTGAGTGAAATAAGTCAGACAAAAATAAATACCATATGGTTTCAATTATATGCAGAATCTAAGGATCAGAAAGAACAAATTAATCAAAAGCAGTCTCACAAATATAGAGGACAATTAGGTGATGACCAGAGCAGAGGGGGGTTGTGGGGTTGGGAGAATGGGGTGAAGAGTTATAAAAGTACAAATTAGTAGTTGATAGATGGTCACGGAGATGGGGAACACGGCATAGGGAATGCAGTTAGCATTAATATGTTGGCTAGGTGGAAAGCCAGAGGAGAGAAAGAACAAATAGGGGGATTGTTTTATAAACTATATAAATATCTAGCCAATGTTCTATATACTTAAAACTAATAAAATAAAATTTTTAAAAAATCCCTGTTGATTCTCTTAATTCTGTCCACAGCTATGTCAGTAGTATCTTTATTGAAGTCTCTGCATTTGAACAGCTTGGGTTGCATTCTGTTTCCTGCCAGGATCCAGGCTAATAGACTCCTTCCCAAGCTCCTTTGCTTTCCCCTCTGCCTATATCAACAGTGTGGCATAGCAGAAAAAGCACTGGCATTTGTGGTAGACGAATTCCGTTTTATTTCTGATTCAGTCACTTACTGACTGGGTAATCGGCTAGAAAAGTTATTTAACCTCCCGAATCTCAGTTTTCTTGTAACGTAGGGATAATGATAGATTTCAGTTAGATTAAATGAGAAAATTTGTGCCTAACTTTTGTTCTAGGTCTCATCATCACCCTGATATCACAAAACAAGGTCTCACATTCTTTTTATAATTCAATTTTTATGGCATGAATTTCCATCACACTTGACTTTAGGAAATTAACTCCCTTTAAAGTATTTCCAGTTATTTCTAGAAGTTCCCAAAGAAATTCTCTTGCTAACCTATTTCTTTTGCAGTTGCCATGGGCTTCTGTCCTGTTATTTTTTTCTGTTCCAGCTCCCACATGCCTAGCATCTACTTGCAAGGCCATGCGCTGAGGCTTTGCCAAGGCTGAAGTTTTTCCAGGGTCACTGTCCATCATGAGAAAACAGACCATGCCAAGGGTGTTGACTTGTAATGCTTCCAAAAGAGCCTGATCCTTGAGATGCCTCCATGTGGCTTTGTTTCTGTGGAGATGAGGGGAAAATGGCCTCCCCTGGCTCTAAGCCATCTCAGCCCCAAATATGCAGAGCCTCTCAGAGTCACTCTGACTAGTTCCTCACCGAGTTTCACAGGAAAACAAAACAACTCACAGAAGTCCTAGAACTTGCTTCCACCCCTTCTTCTAGAGGGAGATCATGGCCAGGGCTTAAAACAGGAACAGATGCTTTGCCATCTGCTCCATTTTTCTCTTCCTCCCCTCTACAACTCTCCCACAAGCTACACAGCCTCCTTCCTCTTCCATTTTACAAACTGAAGCTTCTATATACATCCACATTGTGGGATGAAACGAGGAAGGTCAATTAGGGATGTGAGGTCTAAGTATCCTCTGTATATGAGTCAGAGCCACTCCAGTTACATATGAGTGATTCCTGTAACAATACTTGGCATATGGTGTATTCTCAATAAATGGTAGATGCTATTATCATGAATAGGAAATTCCACTTTCTATCATTCAGATGCTACAAGTTCTTCAAGGTTCAATTTAGAGTTCACAACCTGGTTGTAATCTCTCCCTCCTTATTAGTTTCCTAGGGCTGCAGTTACTAAGTACCAAACACTGGGTGGCTTACAACAACAGATATGTATTCTCTCACAGTTTCGGAGGCTAGAAATCAGTGTGTCAGCAGAGCCATCTTCTCTCAGTCTGTTCTAAGGGAGAGTGCTTCTTTGCCTCTTCCTAGCTTTTCGTGGTTCTCTGCAGTTTTTAGCGATCCTTGGTTTGTAGCTTCCTCACTCAAATCTCTGTCTCTGCAGTCTCATGGCTGTCTTCTCCCTGTTCGTCTCCATCTTCATGTAGTGTTCTCCTCTTTTATAAGAACACTAGTAACAGTAGATTAGGGATCACACTAATGACCTAATTTCAACCTGATTATGCTTGCAAAGACCCTATTTCCAAATACAGTAACATTTTGAGAAACTATGGGTGAGGACTTCAAGATGTCTTTTTTAAGGGACATAATTCAACTCATAATACCTTCCAATAATCTAAAATCTAATAATAGCAACAATCTTATTTATCTTTTGATATCTATCACATTCCAGCTTCTCTTTTTTAGTAATTTATCTTTTTTCAATATTTATACACTTTTTAAAAAATAAGTTTATTTGGGTAACATTGGTTAACACAATTATATAATTTTCAGGTGTACATTATAATTTAACATCTGTATATTCTATTGTGTGTTTACCACCCAAAGTCCAGTTTCCTTCAGCTACCATATATTTATTTGATCCCCTTTACCTACTTCACCCTCCCTCTCCCCTCCTATATTTGACCACCTTTACCCCATCTATCTCCCCCCTCCTCCTTCACCTCCTACTCTCTGGTAACCACTAGTCTATAGTCCATGCCCATGAGTCTCTGTTTGTTTGTCCTGTTTCTTTGTTGCTTTTAGGTGGTGAGACTGAAAATTGGTATAGTCACTATGGAAAACAGTATGGAAATTCCTCAAAAAACTAAGAATTGATCTACCATATGATTCAGCATTCCCTCTATTGGGTATTTACTCCAAAGACTTAAAAAAATTATATCCATAAATATATTTGCACACCAATGTTCATAACAGCATTAATTCACAGTGGCCAGAACATGGAAGCAAACGAAGTGTCCTACAATAGACAATTGGCTAAAGAAGCTGTGGTACGTATATACAATGGAATATTACTGTTATTTGTGACAACATGAATGGACCTCGAGATAATCATGCTAAGCAAAATAAGCCAGACAGAAAAAGTTGAAAATCACATGACATCACTTATATGTGGGATAGTAATTTATCTTTTACTCCTCCTTACAACACTGAACACTCAAAGGGCAGAATCTATTCCTGAAACTGAACAGCAGACTTCACTCTACTAGAGAAATAATATTGTTTGTCCCCAATTTATGGCTCTTTTTCCTTCTTTTTTATTTTTAGCACCTTGATGATTTCTTTAGTTACAGTTGCTATGGAGGTATTGTAGAGTTTCTAGCAGTGCTGGGTGGGATGATGCCTAGAGCCCTTTTTAATGCAGCTCTGTGGTGATGCTCCATTTGCTTGTTTTATGGTTTAGTAATGGTTGTCATCAGAGGAGTGATATGCATTTATTTTGGTCCCAGGATTTATCATACTATTTTTTTTCTTTTTTATTGATTCTGAAGTGCTCATCATCTTTTTAAATACTGAACCATTATTTCACAGAATATAATGGCAGGGCCAGCCTCATCTCCTTGTCATTGAATAAATCAGTAAACAAATACAGTTCCTCTCATGTCAATGTGGTAAGGAGCGGTTTAGACTTGTTAAAACACTTGAAATCTTTTAAGGATGTACAGTTTCAGAATTGAGACTGAGTAATGGGTACAAGAGAGAAAACTGGATTATCTAGATACTTGGACTCTGGTTGCTTCTATAGAATGGAAATAGTAATAGTAACATATGTCTCACCTACTTGATAGGACTGTAATGAAGGCCACAAGATTAATGTATATGAAAGCAATTGATACGCTATATAGTGCTATAAATGTTTGCAAATGTCATTTGAATCACATTAATTAGAATCTTAATAGTCTTGGCTCTGCCTTTGATCTGGGTGCCTTTGACTTGGGTGACCATGGGAAGGAACTTAATCTCCTGTGAAGACTGAGCTGGCTTCTTTACTAAACCACATGGACAAATGTTCAGGCCATTTTGCAGCATTTTTAAGGTCATTAGAGTTTGTACGTTAACCTCTTCTATTCTACTCATCTTTTCTTTTCAGGAGGAAAGGGATAATATTTAATGATCAGGTCTAAGAGGAGAAAAAAATCTTGATTTTGGGGGGATATCTTTTTCAAGTTAGTTATTTAAAGTCTCTCTGGTGCATCTGTTGCTTGTTTTGCATCTTGGCATGTGATATTATAGTTTTGCTTTTTTGAAGGTTTTTTTTTTTTTTGTATGTACTTTAGTTTGTATAAACACTTAGCCACTTACTAGAACACATTTAGGCATGCAGACTTTGACAGTTCTAGGGAAAAGTTCTGAATGCACTTAGTGATTTGATTTACATATTTTAGGTTTTTTTTTAAAAAAAAACTATATCAATTTATTTTAGAGATGTTCTAGGAATTGATGTCATTTCAATTAAACAATTATTTATAAAGAATTTCTTGCCTAACGACTCTAGATATATTATTATGCAGTTTCTCTGAAGCATTTTCAATTTGCTCATTTGGAGCAAATTTTGTGTGTTGAATACAGTTGGTTTCCAGACACTGACTCATTTTCCAAATATGAGTACACTTTTTCCCCCCAATTGACTTTCTCTTGCCAGCATGTCATCCAACTCTTTTTTAAAGTGCTGTCAGAATATAGTCAGCTCACCATTAACAGGAAATGGGCTTCTTGCCTATTCTTACAGAAGTAGAACGAAGTCAGATAATTTGATTTTTAAATTATAAGAAAAGGAAAATAAAAAAAAGAAAGGGGAGAAACAACTAATTTCTAGGCTCAGGACTATTATTATGAGACACGGATAAATGAGACACCCAGAAATGAAAGGAAAAGCTGCAATTTGCATGGTTTTAAGTAGAATGCCTCAGAATTTCCATTTCACTTTAAATATCAAGTAGCTAAAATATGAGTCAATATAAATAAACCAAGGAACCAAGGCTTCATGGAAGACAACAGCAGTTTCATGTGGGTAGACAAGTATTTAAGCATCTCAACAAAAAACTATGCTCAAGACTATTTCTATGTATTTAGAGTTTTGGTGCAAATTCTGTCTCTGTCTTTAGCAAACAAACCCAGAAAGCCTTCCAAAGCCATAAATAAAGAGCTAATTTTACTAAAGTGCCAATGATATCAGCTCTAAAAATATCAGAATTTTCAATTTTACCTAATCAAATAATTGCCCTGATAAGTTTTGCAGTGACAGTTGCTTATGGAACTTGCCCAAAATCACTATTTGTTTAAGATAAAGTCCAAAGTTAGTAAAACATATAATATATAAGTGTAGATTTGATTCACCATATAGATAATTTACTCTAAAAATGTTCATCATATATTGCTGAGGAAAGAAATAATTTGTTGATGTTGAATTATCTGATTACCTGCCTCTACCATCCACTTTGCTTTGGGTGTATATGTCTACTTTATTAAAATAATATTTTGTAGGGTAAAATAGTTTATCTTGCCGCAGCTTCTCTCCATTTGCCAGTTTAAATTTTAATTGGTGCCAATTTGAAAACATCCGTTTAAGCCACAATTTCTGCATTTGTGGAGTGGGTAAAATAACACCTCTAAACGCATATAAGGTTGTTGAAATGATTAGTGGAATGGTACAAAGCACTTAACACAGAGTGTGGCATTTAGAGTAAACACTCAATGAATCTTAAATATCTTTAATTTTATTATTAAAGTTGCGAACTTGGAAGTAATTAAATCTTGGTAGCCTAGTTTTTTAGTTATGAAAAATGATATCTTGATATAAGCCTGAAAATGCTCTTAAAATGAATGCAGTGCCTCTACATGCAAAATGAAGTACAGAATTTTAACAATTATCCTCATTAATTAGTTAAGATTTTGTTTACCTTACTGGTTGATAAATGCATAGGAGCAAAGCTTGATGCACAAAGGATCACTTTGCTTGGATATTATTTTTATTACCATTTTTACCTTTTTTGGATTCATTATCTAGTATGATGTAATAAGAATTTGGATACAAGTAGTTTATTTGTGAGGAGATCCCTGCAAACATGATCAGAAATGAGAAAGTAAGACTGACAAGAAGACCATGAAAGATACCTTGATAAGCACATTACTATAGTGAATAGGTGGGCTCAGTCCCTCTGGGGTTCCTCTGAGACTGCTTAAGCCTATTGGCTTTGAGTAACCTCATCCATTTAGCTCAGCACTGTACAGATCTTATCAATTTCTATGAGCATTACCACATGAAACATTTGGGATGCATCGCTGTCAAAAATGGTTGAGAGAAATGTAGAGACCTAACTCCAAGAAAGGAAAATTTGAGTTAAGCAGTGTGGTCAGAGCATGGTGTGTGGTCAGAAGTTGGAAATTTCAGGTCTTTGTATACTTGAAAAACTGTCTGGGAAAGAGGAATTCCAGTAAAAACAGTGTCAGTAGGTGTAAACACAGGGGGACAAATAAAAATTTCTATCAGAGCTATCTCAAAGTAAAATGAATTGCTTGTGAAGGGCAGCACATTGTCTCATTTAATGCTTATAACTATCACCCAGGGTCACAAAACTAGTTACTTGCAAACATGAAGATTAAGATTTGAGTTTTTAGATGCTGGGGACCATTCTCTTTTCTTCATTTCAGACCGAATTATTTTTTCTCCCAGAAAGTGTTCAAGCAGAGATTAGCTGGTTGTCTACTTGGAAATTAGGAGGAGTTTCTGTACCATGGTAAAGAACCACATGGCTTCCAAGCTTTCTGTAGTCAATAATTCCATAATGCAGTGAAATAAGTATGATAGGCTAAACCCTCAATTCTTCCTTCCTTCACTTTAAGACATATATTTTTTAAAAATTTATGTTCTTGCTTATTTTAAAGGCCATTAAATGTTTTTGAATTGCTTTTGATTCTATACTAATAAAAACTGTTTTAATTGTTTGTGGACCTCCCCCCCCCAAAAAAAAAAAGAGGCAGGAGAGTTCCATGAGTAAAAAGTTTATCTTTGCCTTGAGCAAGCTCTGTTCATTGTTTCTGTGCATCCAGGTTAACACATCTTTGAAATAAGCCACAACCACCCTCAAGAAATAGATAAGTTTACGTGGTGACAGATAATTATTAAAATTATTGGGGTGATCACATTGTAAGGTATAAAAATGTCAGATCACTGTATCATACACCTGAAACTAATATAACTAATATAAGATTGTATACAAATATACTTAAATAATAATAAAATTTAAAAAAGAAAGCACATAATCTTAACTATCATATAATCCAAAGTCCACCTTGCATTTTTCTACCTACTTGTAATCTTCCTTATGTTTCACCCTTAATTTCCATTGCATAAAAGAAACTACACAACTGTTTTTCTCCCAAGCATTTGAGATCTTGCTCCTCAGCATACGTTGTCTGTTCTGCTCAAAAAACCTCTTATAAAAGTTCTGTACGGGTTGGATGCTTCTTACATCGACATGTTTAAAGCATTCATTATTAGCATCTTTCTTTAATTAGACTGGAATATGCTGTTTGTATCAATAATAGTTTAGGGAACCAAAAGTGATTAAAATGTTGTAAATAAAGTCTAGAAATGGAAACAAAAATGAAATCCAGACATAGAAAGAGCAGGGAGAGAAATTACGTTTAACTATGTTGCAGAAGAGTTGAGGGACACGAAATCAGCCTCTTGTAAACAGAGATTGTTGAGCTAGAAGAGCTGAGAATGTGAGAGCAGAAGCACAATTCTTTTCTCTACTCAGCATTGATTGGGCTTTAAAAGAATAAATTTTGCTTCTGATTTGGATTTTAAGTGAGATGGATTTAGAAGACCCCTGTGAACATTATTGAAGTGTCGGGTGGATAAAATGTTCTATGAATTGTGTAAATTGTCACTTCAGTCTTCTGAGATAAGGAGGGTGGGCATCTGCCCAGTCGCATTCCTCCTTAGTCTCAAGAACTACTTCGTTTCTTTCAAGACAGGAATGTATGCAGAATGGCCACTAGGTGGTGCTCAAATTACTGTATAGAATCCCATGAACTCTAGCAAGAGTATATTAAAAGATATTATTAAAACCTTAGAACTGAAAGGCAGAATGCATTTTACGATTTGAGCCTCAAGACATGAAGATTTCATATACCGAGAGGACTATCAATGCTTTTAAAATATCATTGTTATCAAAATGTCCACAAAAGGTGAAAAACAATTGCTGCCTCAGAGCCAAGGTTAACACTGTTGGTAGGAACGTGGATTTCATTCAATATTTTTTCTATTAAGCTTTAAGAAGAATTCTAATACACTAGATTCTGGAGAATTTATGAGAATTTTAATTTATATTATATCTTTTGGCTACCAACACCATTAAAAAGTTGCTTTTCTACATTTATACCCAGTCCTCCAATGTCATCTCCAAAATGTATAAGATGTGGATCAATAATTCTGTCAAAAGCAATGATTTTTGGAGAAAAGGTGGGGAGAAGGCAAGCAAAATGATTGCTGAGGTGATATGTAAGACTAAAGTTAACAGTAGATGGTGTCATTATGAGGTGATTTTAGATGACCTAAAGTAAATTTAAAAAATAAATTTTCCCCCCACACCCAGTCCTGAATCAATCCAAATATTTGCTTTCTCCACTCCTACACTTGAATTGCCAGGATGACAAAGAAACATCTCGTAACAGGGCAGTTTGATGCCATTACAAAGTCAAGGTTTTGAACAGAGGGCTGGAGGCTCTGGAAAGATGGCAGCTTAAATGCATTCCTCCTTACTGTCACCGCCAACCCAACATAGCTCCTGCTCCTGAGCCCCTGAGTTCCTGGGTCTGAGGTGGCTGGAGAGTGCTGGACTTCCTCCCCAGGGGCCAACTGGAATCCCCCTTTACTCCCACCTAAAGGGTAACAAAAATGTCCACAGCAAAAGTGTTCTTAATAACAAAGATTGAAAACCAGCTACATATCAATTTGTAGCAAAATGAAGTAATCAGGTATGACATATTTATGCAATGGAATATTATATTATACAGTTCTGACAAATAAGGAACTACAACTCCATGTTTCTACACGAAAATAGGCAAACATTATTTCTATAATAATAATAAGTTAAAACTGTGAAACTATATCTATATATATGAAGGATAATGAGTACTTTTAGAAAGTGAAAAATGCTGTGGGGGAGACATACACAAGGGCTTCAATTATAATTGTAATATCTTAATTTATGAGCTGAATGGTAGAGACTTGATCACTGAGATATAATGTATACTTTTTTTGCATACCTCAAATAATTAAAAAGAGAACAGGGGAGAGGAAAAAGGAAAGGAAGAGAAGGACAAAAAGGAGGGAGAAGAGAAGAGGAAAGGATGAGGGAGGATCACGGAAGGGAACTAGCAGGCCAGTGAGTTCCAGGAGGTGTGTGGTTTTAGGCAAGGTGTCACCATCACGAATACTCAGCACAAAAAGAGGGAACTCTAAGAGGATGAATCAGAGGTCAGAGCATGTGATGGCTAGGAATATCGGTTGAAATAGAAAGGATAGGAAGGCACCCTTTCAGATGAAGCAGAGTCATTCATTCAAGATATATTTGTTAATTACATGTGCTCTACATTGTTTCAGGACACAGCGGTGGACAAAACAGCTATATCTCTGCTTTCATGGAGCTGAGATGTCTGGCAGGTCATTTCTTTCTGTGTCCAACCTATCTGTATGTGAACTTTCCAGCTAGTCACCCAGGGAAGGAGAGAGATTGATGCATTCTAAAAATGTGTATTGAATGCTTTATAGACGGCAAATGTTGCTGGATGCTATAGATATGGAACAAATCCTTGTCTTCATGAAGCTTATGATACACTGGGGAGAGCCATGTATGCACTTAGACATCTGCAGTTCAGTATGTTAGAGGAATACATAAGGTAGCTTTGCAACGCAGAAGTGGTGGGGATTGTTGAGAGTCTGCTTCTGCTTGGAAATAGACTTGATGGTCTTGGAGGACCATGATGGGACTTCAGAGTCAATATCAGTTTATTAACATGGATTAAAGATTCTGCCTGTGTAGCGTATTCCTCAGCTTAGATATATGCCGTTGGGCATTGGGAAGAGTGTGTTATCCAAAAACCATCTTCCTTAGCTTTGTGTCTGCTCTCCTAGCACCAGTTTGTCCTTGTTAGAAATTCATTCCATTGCCTCAATACAGTTTTGTTATTTTGAATAACAAGCTATTGTATTGAAGAATATTTTATAAATAAATTCTTCATAATCTAACTTGTAACTTTAATGTTTTGACAAGAGCTATGTCCCAAAGTGGCGTGTTGACAAAAACACATAAATACCTGTGACATTCTGTGAGACACAATGTAATACAAAATATGGACGTGATGTGTCTATGTTCTTATTTATGTCTTCCAAGGTTTGAAGAGTACCCCAGGGAAAAGAGGAGCTGTGGATGAGGGAGTGGCTTCAGCTAGGAAAGGACCCATGAAGGAGGTGGGAAAAGGTGTCCAGGAGTTGGGGAGGGGAAAGGGAGCCTCTTCCATCAACATTGCTCTGGAGGTCTGTGGAATATCCCCTCTGCCCCTTCCCAAGTGATAATTACATTGACACAATGAAGCAAATAAGAAAAAAAAAAGGATCTTATCCATTCAGTGATTATTTTTGTGCTTGCTGCCTGTCAAATAAGGGCCAGGCACTGTGAAAGGCAGGAGGGGCATGGTCTGAAGCATCCATTAATGACAGTAGGGTATGACTGTTTATAGTGTTTGTTCTGTTATCTAAAGGAGTAAAATTATAGTCTGTGAAACCCTACACCCAACTCATTGAAGATGTGGTATTAGAGGTTTGGCTTCCAAAGTAGTTTAAAATCCTGTTTCCAAGTCCTGTCTTAAGGACTTGAGCTTGCAAAGCTCTTATATGGGGGAAACTGCACATTAAAGCTGAACATCTGACTGCTTACTTTACAGGTCTTAAAATTTTTTTTTAAAAATTTCTGTGTTCCCTAGGTCTGGGAGGAAAAGGAAATCCCTGCTTTACTTCTTTTCAGTTGCCGATTGGGGGTGGGTTGCTTTTAAGCTGTAGGGAAATAGCTTAGCGAACTACTGAAAATGATTTGTTCAGCATTTTGAATACAGAAAGCTTTTGTGGGTCCCTAACTTCAGTGACCTTGGGAGAATTTCCAGGAACTCAAGACTATTGTATCAACCTACCCCAGGCAGGATGCAGTCACCCCATTTTGGAAAATTACATGACTAGATTGAGGCAAGTTTCTCTTTGCATATAGAGACTCAGGGAAAGGTGGGATCGGATGAGCTAGAGGGGAAATGATGAATATAGTGAATGAACATAGTGACATTCATAAAATGTTTGAGGCTCTACTTGGTGTCAGCACTGTGCTAGGCATCAAAGTGGAAAGTAATACAGAGCTCTGTCTTCAAAGAGCTCACAGACAAGTGGACGAGATAGATCAACATATGGTCAATGGTAAAATTAAATGTGGTACTGTCAGTATGGGTTGAGTAGATGTCAGGGAAGGCCTGAGCTGAATCCCGAGGGAGTAGTCCTTAACCAGAAGATTTGAGGACAGGGTTTTCCACACTGAGGACATCCTACATGCACAAGTAGTTTGGGGGCCTATAATTTGTTCAGATAAGAAGGGAAGGAGGCAAGAGATGAAGCTGAAGATGGAGGCAGAGCCCAGATACCTTGAGGCCCATCGTCTGCCATGCTGAGAAATCTGGACAGCTTCTTCAACGCTCCACCGAGACACTGAGAGATCATTTAAGGTGGCGAGCATTTAAAAAGGGTGTTTTTTAAAAATTATTTTGTTTCTTTTTTCTTTAATCTTTATTTTTCTCTTATAAAATGTAAAAGTTCTCATTGAAGAAAATTTGTAGGTTATAGAAAGGTACAAAGAAAATCAACTTTAATTCTACCACACAGAGATAACCATTGATACTATTTTGGTATATTTGATACCAAATTTGATACCAAATTTGATACCAAATATTTGATACATTTCTAAAGAGTAATGCTGCATTGTCTTCATTTTTATATACGGTTCTCAGCACAGTAACTTGCTATTACATACTAAATATTTTTCACTTTAAATTTATTCTCTATACTCTTTCCTTTGGAGAATTCATGGGGTCTCACAGCTTCAAGTCATATCTTTTAGTACATAAATTTTGTTTGGTACCTTTCTCTCAGTCTCTTCCTGTGATGGGCTGAATTGTGTCTGCCCAAAATTCTGATGTCGAAGTCCTCAGTACCTCAGAATCTGACTATATTTGGAGAGAGTGATTAAGGTACAATGAGGTCACGTGAGTGGGCCTTAATTTACTATGACGAGTTGTGCTTATAAGAAAAGAAGATTAGGACACAGACAGGCACAGAGGGAAGACCATGTGAAGATAGAGAAAACGGCCATTATGAGACAAGGAGATAGGCCTCAGCAGGAACCAACTCAGCCAACACTTTTATCTTGGACTTCTAGCCTGCAGAATGGTGAGGAGATACATTCTTAAACTAAAGCTACCTAGTCTGTAGTTCTTTGCTACGGTAGCCTGAGCAAACAGATACAATTTTCTTAACTTGAATTATAAACTAGCTTTCCCAATACACCTCTACAATTTTGTCACACCACCATTCTCTCAGGTATCAATATTTATAGGGTTTTTTCCCCCAATACTCAACTACTTTTATCATCACTAAGTATTTATTTTTCTTTCCTTTATTGGCACTATTATTAGTCTAGTCCACCTCAATTTTGATTCTTATTTAAGCCTCAACATATTTCTCTTTATACACAGATCCCAATATCCGACCTCTCTTACATGTTACGCTTCTATATGAACTATGAGTGCAATTTGAACGGAATGGTCTTTGCCCACGCTGCTGCCTCTTTTGGGACTGCCTTTTCTTCTCTAAGGCCTAGTAATTTGTAAATGTGGACATATAACTATATGCCTTCTTGTAACCTCTCATCTGACCTATACTTCTGATTTTGGCATATATCTTGGCATATATCTTTGACCTCCTTAGTTTCAACCTCCTAATCTGTCTTTCTGCTCTGTTCCTATACCAGCTATAGTTTAAGGTATTAAATTAACACTGAGTACTCCCTATAACCAAAATGTGCTTCTCTGTATAGTATATCACGTATACAGGTAGCAGGTACTGAAGTTAACATAGGTTATGTTGGAGTTTTTGGTTTCATCTCAGTTTTTACTAGTTTTGTGACTTTGAGAGAATCCTACAACTTTTTTTCAGCTTCAGCTCAAAGTGAAGATAATATTTAATTTCACTTGAGTAGTATAAAGAAAAATAGATTAAAATGTGAAAGGTTTGTAAAGCAGTAAGAAAGCAGTATTTAGTGGTGTTTGTTGTTGGCTTTTCTGACATTTACCATATTGTCTTTTATTACCACTGGTTCTTTCTTTCCAAGTGCCTAGTAACATCCTTGTAAGACCAAGTCTAGGTCATATATACTTTCTGACTCCTAGAGCACATAGTTTTTGTTAATTAAGTATTGAAATAAAAAAAAAGCTAACCCCTAAAATCACAGTAGTTAAAAAGCCTGAAAATAGGATGATTATCCATTTTACTTTGCATGGGGTGGTTCTAGTTTACTCTTGTTATCCCAGGATAATTATTATAACACTCCCTCTCACTCTCAAAAGTCTGCTTATTTGGACAATAAATTATATAGTCACCCTTCCCATGAGTCATCCTGCTTAAACAGAACCGTGGTAGTTTGTTTCATGAACATAAAGGAAGCACAGGGCAAACTTGTTCTGAAGAAAGAAAAGCCTGAAGATAAAGAAAGTTGAATCCAAAAGTGAAAGCTCTGTTTGGGAGAATATTTCAGCTAATGGACATTATAAAGCCTGTGGGCATATTTATTTTTCTTAAGTGTTTGGATGTCAGATAAGATAAACCAACTGCACTTCTCTGCAAAATTGCCAAGTTTAGCCTTTGAGTTTAATTTTTGGCAAATACGTTTGAATGCCACAGAGCTCGAAAAGCTATTAATCAAATCATTAAAATCTGGGTTGTTAAAATTTAAAGATGCAGCCTATATTCTGATTTTAAAGAGTTTTTATTTTTAATTACCCAAGTAATACATGTACACAGTTTTATTATGTCTAGTTAAAATGATATCAAAATGTAGAGTAAAAATTAGTACTTCCATCACTTCTCATCTATCCAATCGCACTTTTCCTTATGTAAACCAATTTTAACCGAAAACAAAATAAAGATGGATGACAAATAAATTATAAAGATTAAACATTCTGTAAATGTAACAAATTAGTAATTTTTAATAAATTAGTCCTACTTTCTAGGAAGACAATTTGGCAAAAACATTAAAATTTAAACACACATTCTTTGACTTAGCAATTTCAGTTCAAAGAAATAGATAATCATATGCAGATGCATACGCAAGAAATATTCATTGCAATGTAGTTTGTAATAGTGAAAATATATACATAATTTAATGTATCACTAATAGGAAATTGGTTAAATATAGTATGGTATAGTCATGTCATGAAGTAATACAGAGTCATTAAAGATGATGATATGGTGCTACATTTATTGATAAGGAGAGAAGTCACTAAATGAACAAGCAGACTCAAACAGTCTGTATAGTATAATCACATTTATATGTATTTACATATATGTAGATAATATATATAGTTGTATATAAATACATATACATATACATAATAAATTTTAAGTATTTATGAATATCCATTAGAAACACATGGAGAGAAATACAACAAAAGTTATTTCTGAGTGGTAGACTATTAGAATTTTTTCTGCTTTGTCATATTTTCTATTTATTATAGTAAAGATATATTACTATTATAATCAGAAAAGAGAAACTCTTGTTTTTTTGTTTAAAAAAATTAGAGTTTCAATTTTCAAATTTTAACTGTAAGTCATTCGTTTAACAGTTGTTTTTTTACTCCCAGCTGGTATGAGGAAATGCTGCCAAGATTTTTGATGCTAATAATTACTTCTACGTATCAAATACATCTACATTCTGAAGCAAGATTTTTTTTATCAGTAATAAGTGGGTTTTATAAAAATAACAGTTTAAATGGAGAATGTCTGATATAGGGTCCAGAGTTTTAAACAGTAGCAAACCACTATTTTATTTTGGAGTGAATTAATCTATATTTATTAGAAAAAGAGTCCTAAACCTCTCTTCTTCTGAAGGAAATATTTAGCGTAAGAAAAGGTCAGTTATATATTTGGTTAATAGCATATTATGCTTTAATGAGTTAGTATTATAATCTTCAGCTTTGTTCTTAATGAACTGACTGATTTAGTAAAATAGAAAAAGTATATGGAAGAGATAGGAAAAAATACAAATTTTCTGGGCACTAAAGGAAGGACCGTTTCTCTCCTTGTTTGAATTTTTTCCTGAGCAGCAAAAATTTAATTGCCAAGATCTTGATGCTCATCGGCCTGCGAACAGGTTCACAGGCACCAAGGTCCTCATTTATACAGTGGAATACATTACCTTTTCCCCACATACCTGCCATCTATCCCTTCGTTCCATCCTCCCCAGTACCCAGATTAAAATAATGTCTAAATTTGGATGGAAGGAATGGAGAAATGGACACATCTTTTTTTCCTGGAAGCACATACTCCTGCCAGAATTGTAAAATCTGAATTTAATTATGAGAAAACATGGGCAATCAACAGAATAACTGGCTAGTACTCCTCAAAAGTATAAAGTATATGAAGGATAAAGAGAGGCCCAGAAACCGTCCCATATAAAGGAGGCTAAGGAAACATGACAACTAAATGTGATGTGGATGAGAAAAAAAGACCAGTGGAATGTTTTGGGGGTCAGTTGATAAAGGTTGACAGGTAAATGTTGGTGCTATTTTGAACTTTTTTTATAAGGCTGAATTATTTCAAAGTGAAAGTTTAAAAATTTAAACATCATTACAAAAAAAGGAAATGTCAATTTGCAGACGGTTACTGTATGCTGACAGAATGACAAGACGAAAGAGATTAGGAATAGAAATGCATAACTGGCTTGGGAATTCTGGGTGCATGCAGAGTGTCTGGGGAGACGACCCTGGAAAGCACAGTTGGAGTCAGATCTGAGAGAAGGTAAATGTTACCCTGGAAAGCAAAGATTTAATAGCTACAAAATTGGGCCTTCATGAAAGCAGTGAATTCCTCTTCATTCTCCTCTTCCTCCAAATTATAAGAAGCACTTGTTTCCTTTAAACAGTAAAAATTGTAATTTTATTAAATTATTGTTCTTTTATTGTTATTTTCATTTGCGTAATATGACTGACAAGCCAGTCAAACTCATGTACTGCTACAGAGGTTAAAAATGTACAGAAAATGCATTTTAGAATAAAGCACAGGTAGAGTTAAAAAACAAAAACAAAAACAAAAACAAAACAAAATCGAAATCATTTTGATTCTACATTCTCCTCCCTGCCTTTCCTATTCTGTTTTCCCATGTCCTATTTGTCACTAGGCCCTGCCAATTCTATCTTCACAGTATTTCTTGGACTAGGATTGGAATCAGAAGGCTTGGGTTCTCATCCTTACTTTGTACTTATTAGCCCTATAGCTGCGGACAATTCTCTGTGCCTGAGTTTCTCTGTGTGTGCATGTGTATATTTAGTACTTAGGGAGGAAAGGATAGAATTCCAATGAAATGATGTACACAAAAGCTCTTTATAAATTATATAGTATTATAAAAATGCTAGGTTTTATTCAGGGCTTTAATATATATTGATTAGTAGTTTCCAATTTGATGAAACTAAAAAATTTTATTAACTGACAATTTTCCATTCGATAAAATTTCCTCATTAAACCATTTCATGAAAGGAAGGACATTTTAACAGAAAGGTACTGGAAGGACATACTCTCAGAATAAAAAAAATTCCCTCTCAACTTAACTTAGGTTTCTAAACCACATAGTCCTGATTTGTCTCATATTGCTGCAGACTGGCCCGAAGCAACCAGTGGTTCCAGGACCAGCATTTGGGAATCTATAACCTAGACTAAAATATTCAAAGTGATAACTTCTTGAGCTCCTTGTATTCCATCTTACCATCTCTTCTAGTCCACCCTGCTTGGCATCCAATAAGATTTTGTTAAACAAATCAATAAATGAAAGGATAGATACACATTTCTTTCTGAGTACAGTAAAGAATTGGCCTAATTCTTTAGTAGTTAAAGGGAGGAGGTTTGGGAGGCTGAAGATGAGCCAGGATACTCTGTTTTGGTATCGAGAAGAGAGCTGAGAATTTATTTTCCACGTCTCCTCTCTCATATTGTGCTGTTCAGTTACCTTACCTAACGTATATCTTTAAAGTAGCAGCACGTTGCTAGAAAGTTGCTCCTGAGGGCTGCAGGCAGTGAAGGTGGTGGTACAGCATCAGTTGGCAAATGCACAGAGGATTGATGTCTTTTCTCTACTAAGGCCCATGAGGGGATGAGATAGAGTAGATAGATACCACAATACACACAAACACTTTTTTAAAATATTATTTTTTTTAAATTAGTTTCAAATATATAGTACATTGGTTAGACGTCTATATAGTTCATAAAATGATCACCCTAAATGCTCCCTCCCTCCCCTGGCCTTCCACCTAGCCATCATATTAATGCTAACTGCACGGCAGAGGGAATGCAGTTAGCACACACACTTTTTATCACTGTTCATCCTATACATCTATGTATGAAGCCCTTTACTGAAGGCTTTGGGTAATTTCAAAAGGACCCAACAGTACAGGAGGGAGAAATGTTAAAGTTTTAGACAACTTGAACTTTTTCACCAGGAGCCAAGTCCTGCCAATGCTTCCTCCTCTTCAGACTTAGCTTTTGGCTCTTATATTTGTACCTGCACCCTGTTTTCCCTCCATCCTCACAAGCACCTCAGGTGTCACGGCTGCTGGTCCATGAACTTCAGCTCCTCTGGGGAAAATTCAGCCTCTCTTCACAAGAGGAGATCTGAATTAGGATAACACCCTGGGCTTCAGATCTTGGTGGGTGAGCTCAGTGCCTGTATGAATATACTTGTACATTGCTATTGCACATATGTGTGTGTGCGTGGGGGGGGGGGGCGGGGATCTGGGGACTGGGTAGTGAATGGGCTCCAGTCTCTTGAATGTGGTTTAATGTGTATCTTCTAGTTTGAGTTCAATCTTCCCTTCAGTAAAAGTAATGAGGCTGTTGGTTTCTTGATTAATTGACAATCAGTAACTATATTTCTCAAAAACAGATATGAATTTTTGGGGGGATAAATCTTAGTCTAAACTTGTATTTCTATTTTCCCTACTAGCATAGTTGTGTTCTGCCTTCGGAAAAAGTAGTCCTAATCATTTTACACAGATGCAAAGTTGTATTTCTTTCCAACTTTGTCCCAGAGAAAGCAGCAGCAGTGCAGAAGACCTTTTTATTTTTATTTATTTATTTGCTTATTTATTTATCATTATTTTTAACACCTACAGCACCTGGTCTTCCTAAGTGGTCTCCCATCCAAGTACTAGCCAGGCCTGACCCTGCTTAGTTTCCGAGAGATCGGGCACGTTCAGGGTGGCATGGCTGTAGGTGAAGAGGACTTTTAACGGCCGTTCTGCCTCTTTTGTGCAAGGTACTGCTCTTTATTAAAGAATCTTGATTCAAAGGATTTCTTTCTTATCGAAAGGGAATAGGGAGGGTTTATCTTTTCCATCTTATTACTAACATTGATGTGAGATCAGCTGATTTTGGAGAAATAGGTGGTTGATTTCAAACACATGATGTTTTAGGGCTTTTTCTGCTTAAAAGTCTTTGTTGCAAGAAACAAGTAATGTCTGACTACCCTAAGCACAGGCTAGCCATCCTTTCAGTACCTGGTGTGGGTAAGACCTCTTTCCTCTGAGTTTTATTACCCTTCCCACTTCTCCTTTAAAGACTGCTGCCAGAGCTGAAACTCCTGTTGGCCCTGAGGAATCAGATCATTGTCAGGCTGGGTCATTTTAAGAATGTGAGAAATAGCCCTAGAAGCTTTATATCTGATGATGTGAAATGATTAGTCTTAAGAACAAAGTGGAGAAAGTTTGCCAGTCAGACTTTGATTTCCTGAACATGTGTAAGAAGTTTACATAAAAAGACTTTTATGGATTACTGATTATTGATTATTAAATGTTGAAGTTAAGAATGAATTAAGACTGAATCCTGATGAAATCCTGATTCTATTTTCCTTCGCCTCCTCTATGGCACCCATTCAGGACAAATACTTCCAAAAACATTCCTGTCACTGGTTGGAGGTCAAAAGCTAAGAGAACTTTCAGTTACCATGGTGAGGGGTCACAAGATTCTTCATTCCAAATTTGAACTGATTTCACTTCCAAATTTGAAACCATCAACTGTGAAACATTGCCTCACCTGGGCCTTTTATAATAATATAAATTTTTTTAGGAAAAAAAAACACTTTAAATAAGAATATATGCAAAATAATTTAGTTAGCAAACATTTTTAGCATTTTGATTTTTCCCAGCACTTTTCCATATGTTTAATTGATTTTAAGGTAGCTGTTGAATTATAAATAGTACATTAAAAATGTTGTGTCCAAGAGAGATATGAAAATTTTGCTTGGTTATCCACATATGGCTAAGAGATACATATATAACATGTCTTAGCAATTAAAGTATTAACTTTATCTCTCAAAGACACAAGCAATAAAACACATGTATTCTTCCTTAATATTTTGTAACTCCATTAGGGTTAATAGATGTTCTAAACCACCATGAACCTTTTGAAAGGGTGCTTTTAAAAAACAACATTGTTGGGGTGGCTCCATAGTGTAGTGGTTAGCGCATCTGCTTTATATGTAAAAGGTTCTGGGTTTGCATCCGAGGTGGAGTCATGTGCCAGGCCCAGGGTGCACTAGGCCCCGGGTGCACATGGGAAGAGACACCCCACATTCAGAGATCCATTTTTTAAGAGGAGATGGCAACATTCATTGGTCAGGGGTGGAAGTGGGGGTGGGGAATTAAAAGAGGGAAAACAACATTGTTTATCTCCCACAAAAGAAATATTCCAAAGGCTTACTAATTCTATCCCTAAGCCAGCTCATTCTTAAAATAGTCATAAAAGTTCACAATATCTAATTCAAATAATTATTGAAGCAGGAAGTAATAACTGATTAAAAAAATTTTTAAATTTCTATAATGTAAGTTGATTTTAAATTTCTAAAGTTGTCAAAAAGCATTTTAAGTTATTTTAGGTAGTGTTTATCCTGAGTAGCATTATAAATAAAAAGGTTTACTGTTAATCTATTTTATGATGGTTAGTATTTCTCAAGCTTGAGTAATGTAAAGGAGCCCTTAAGGAGGAAGAAAATGATCAAAGATACCCAGAGCTGATGTATATCATTTTGATGTTATTGTTATTGTTATTATGATAGTTTTTATCTGTATATATCTAAGATACCCACATAAAATCTGAAAACATTTACACATTAAACACAAAATTGTAAAACCAATACAATCCCAATTAACAATATTTAATTTTCTAGATGATGTTTTGCAGAAATTAAAGAGCATATGTTGAGGTTAACAATAGAAAGATTTATTCACTTTTTTATTTGATGTTTTCTGTTTGACCACAATGGACCGTTGTCTCAGAGCCATTTTTTTTTTTATTTTTAAGAAATAAATCTGTTTTTTAAGCGCTACTGTTGATCGGAGGACCAATCAAGTTAATTGTTCACCCGGAAGGAAATCCAACTTTGGGTGGTAAATACACAATAAAACATATATACGACATGCCGTTAAATTGTACACTTGAAGCTAATTTGATTTTATTTATTCATGTCACCCTAATAGTATTTAATAAAAAGTTAATTGTTCACCATAAAATATAAGATACAAAAATTTGAAAATAAACTGAAATTTTTCCTTGTATATTCACTTTTATAGATACTTCTTGTACACTGTTGCAAGTTGGTATATACAAAGGCAGAATCAGAGCAGTACTGCTTGCAATATCAAATGAGTACTGACTGGATGGGCTCAACAGGTTTTTTGGAATCACTAAATGTCTTTTGAATTATAAACCTTGTGAAAACCCAAGTTAGTTTAGTTTGTTCAGTGAACTAAAGGATGGTTGATCTCATCTGGCTTCAATGAATTCTTTTTATGTTTAAGTTCACCTCTATTACGTTTTCAATATTATTTTATTTTTCTACACCAGTTTGTTTTCACAATATCGAACTAAGCCTCAGCTTATTGTCTTAAGAAACTAAAGGCTAATTCATAAGAATGTGTTGCAATTGCAAATTATGACTGCATGACAGAAGCTAGTTTTGTCTTTATAACAGTTGGAAAAAAGAATCCAAATGAAGAACACTGGTGATGCGAGGTAATGATCGACATTTCGACTTTATAACCTGATAATAATCTAAGAGCAGCTAGACATGCTTACCAATGCATTGGCAAGCCAAACTGTGTGATTTCAGCTGATCATATGACACCAGTGGCATTGGTGTTACATACAACAGCTGACACTGAAGTCATACAAGCACTATTTGGAAATAATATCCCAGATGACCCAGAATATTTAAAAAAAAAAACAAACCTTTTTAAGCTTATAAAATGGAAGAAAAAATTGGAAATTTATAGTTAAATGGAAGGACTCTAGAGATTCAATTGGTTTGAAAAATCCTGGGTTAGATAATATAAATGTAATTGGTTCGAAAACTATAATGTATTTCACAAATGCCAATACCATTATTGGTAACAAACATAATTGGAAAAGTCTGGTGTTAATATAAAAAAAGATTAGAGTAATCCTACATAGTGAACAGAAAATTCCCACAGTTAAGATCATTAAACAGACATTCCAGGAAAAGAGCTGCTCCTATCTACTAGAAAAAGCACAACCTAATTTCTTCATAAATGTTTTCTGAGGAAGTCTTACCTTGGTTCTAGGAGTTGCCTATGTGGCCGAGTATGTCTGTGTGTTGGGCGAACAGGAGATGGTATTGAGTGGCGGAGGGAAAGGAGCCTGTCCCTGTGAAAGAGGATGGAGCATTTGATTTGGGGCCCCGTTGGCTCATGTTGCATTGGGCAGAAAGGTCTAGAAAGAGCAGTAGGTGAGTAGCCCATTTATAGTGGAGTCCCACGTACATACCATACTGCTCCTAGGGCATTGTCTCTAAAATAGTTAACCTCATGGGAAAAAATGTTGTTCCTTGTAAATGGGTGAAGTGTTTACCACATGGATCCTTGGCTGACAGATTGTTTCACTGTTCAAAGAGAAAAGGCAGATGAGGTGATTCCACGTGTGTTCGGAAAGCCCTTTTGTCCTCTGTATTTAGAATAACCCTGAACATTGATTCTGAAGTGTTTAGATTAGTCAGAGTAAGGTAGATTTATTTTTCATCTATTTCTGTTTTCATTTTCTGAAATGTTCATTTTCTAGCTAAGAATGCTAAATTTTGGACATGATTATCAGTCATTCAAGTTGGAACTAAATCTTGTCATCACAACAGAATCATATTTACACCTACTTCAGTTTCTAAAAATTAGCCATTGACAGAAAATATTTTGATCAGGAATTTCAAAGGGAAAGCCAAAATCTAGAGTGAAAACACATCTTCTGTGAAGGATTACATCACAAAGCATATAAGAGCCCATCTGGAATTGGGGATAAATACAGAAGAGTTCAATTCAGTTCAGCAGACAGCTACGGAATATCTTTTCTGTGCCAGGAGCTATGGTAGAGGCAGGAGTACAAAAATGAATAGATAGTCTGCTTGGTCTCAAGGAACTTACGGTCTAATAATCAGTCTCATTAAAATTCAAATATTCAGAGTAGTTAGGGCCCAAAGAACAATGGATGTTGCCAAGCTCTAGTTGAATTTATGTAAAATAACCAAATCACTTTATAAGTTTCCATTTAGCAGGTAACACAGCCAGAGCTTTGAGCTTTGAAAAATGCCATTAGGTATAGAGCATAAGACAAAATTGCATTCAAGGGTAGTTCCTTGATTACTTAGATTCTTATGGTCCCTTTCCTCAATAAATTATTTTTAACGCCAATAAGATAATTCTAAGTAGCAGAGTCTAGCACAGTGGATTTTAGTCAGCTTAAATTTAAATAGAGAAAGAATAAGGGGCATTCTACTAAATTGTTGGGCACTAAATTGGTTATGTGCTGCTCACCTAAAATAGGTGTTTCTTATAATCTTCGGATATTCTGAGCTGGCATAAATAATTAGTATGATAATAAAATAAATTCTTCCAAAGAATTAATCTGACACAGAGCAATGAAAATGCCTAAAATTATGGTGCATGAGGTAATTATTTATAAATGGTAAATGGTGCTCATAAATACCAGTATTTAAAATTATTTCCACATGGATAGACCAAGGTCGATTCTTTATTAGTCTCCTATATATCTATAAATAGCATCGAGAATGAACAGTTTAACTGGATAGTATGTTCATTGTGAGATCAATTCACATCCCCATTGCCCACACACATAAACTAGAAGCAGAAGTATTGGATTAAACCCCATATGGTTCCTAATTCAAGTCTCTTTCTTCTACTCTGGGCCCAGATTCAGGATTCTGTACTTAGTTCCACACTACCCCAAGTGAAAGGGCCGGGCTAGTACATTTGCCCCATACCTCTCCCAGATGTATCCAGGGTGCTGAGAAGCTCTAGGCAGGACAAGCTGCATAGGGGGGCTCAGTTGATCTTCCTACCAGGTCATTACAGCAAGGGGTGAATGACACTGGCAAGTAGGGGTAAGAATAGGTGATGGTTGTGACTGTCCGTAAAAAGAACCTCTCGATTTCGACGCATGAGCAGTTCAGAGACAAGGGGGACCAGTAGGCAAGGAAGGAGCTGTGTTGTCAGGGCGAGCTCCTGGTCCCAGGACCATGGATGGAAGTGGCAGGGGATCTCACATGTATATTTGTCTTCAGAAAACCACACTGAGTGTTCAGCAGTCTATACTTTGAAAAAATCTAAGTCCCTATTACATCAAATCTGTCTTGATTCTTATAGGGAGAGAAAGAGGACAGAGGGCTTTAGAGGGATACAAAGTAAGGATGACGTGTGGGTGGAGGGAGGAGGAAATAGGAGTAAAAACTACATATATATGTATATTTCATACCAATCAGGAGCAGAGAGCAGGGGAAAGGACAAGCATGTAGGGTGAGGGGTGGAATGGAAGATATCCAGCACATAGATGTATTTGCCTGTGACTTGTTTTTTCAATAACACCTTTTCAAGATTCATCTATGCTGATGTGTTTAAATGTACTTCATTAATTTTCACTGTTTTTTCATATTTCACTGTGTGAATTGACTAATTCACATACCCATTTTCCTGATGATGGGTAGTTTTCAGTATTTCAATATTTTGATGTTTTGTGAACATTCTTGTTCATGTTTTTGGATGCCTATACATAAACATTTCTTTAGAGAATATACTTAGGGTAGAATTACTGTACTGAGACAAAGGCTGAAACTTATCAGATGATGCCAAATGTTTTCAAAAGTAGTTGCATCAATTAATACTTCTATCTGCAATATATGAGTTCCTTGTCAATACTCAATATTTTCCAACTTAAATTTTTTTTGCCATCTAGTACGTTCAGAATATTATATTATTGTTTTAAATTTGCATTTCCCCAACTATACATATATATGTATGTACATTTATTGGTCATTTATATTTCCTCTGTTGTAAAATAATCCTTCAGGTTTTTTTACCCTCTTTTCTACTTTTTTATTTTTCCTATTGAATATATCCTAATAATTCTGTGTTAATTATATATAATGTTCTTTTCCCAATTTATGACTCATTAAAAAATGTGTCTTAAGTGGTTTTTAAACTTAAGTTCTTAATTTTAATGTGGTTAAAATCATCAATCTTTCCTTTTTAGGCTTGTTAAGAAAAATTGTGGAAAAATACGCATCACACAAATTTATTTTGTAAGTACTTTTAAGTGTACAGTTGAGTAGCATGAAGTTTTTTACATTGTCGTGTCACCATTATTGATCTTCACAGCTGCTTGTACTTTTTCTTAATGTCCCGTTTAAGAACTTCTTTGCTACATCATACCATCTGTATATTTGTTCTCAGTTCTTAAAGTTTTGCCTTTCACATGTAAGTCATTAAATCATCTGGAATTGATTTTCGTATATAGTGGGAGATAGGGAATACATCCCCCCATCATATAAATAGCCAATTGTCTCAGCTCCATTTAGAGTTGTCCATCTTTTCTCCATTGCCTTTAACAGTGGATCCATCATTTCAGGTTTCTTTATAGGTGTGGGTTCATTTCTGGGTTTTTTATTCTGTTCCATTGCTTGATTCGTCTATTCCAGTACTGACATCACACTGCTTTAATCCTACGGAGTTATGATAAACCTTTCATGTGCCTGAATTGCTATTCTCCTAAAGATACACACTACAAAATCCCTAATTTTCTTCTGGTCTCTCATGGTCATATTATTATCAGCCTTTCCAGACCACCCTTTCTAAAATTTCAGTGTTTCCTCCAAAATCTTTATATCCTCCTCTGCTTTATTTTTTCATCACCTAGCGATGATTATTTAATATAGTAATATGTATCCTTGTTTATTATTTCTTTCCCATTAGAACATAAGGTTTATGAGGGCAGGGATTGTGGGCTATTTAATAACTCTTGCATCCCCAGCATAGAAAACATTGCCTGGCACTTAGCTGGTGCTCAATTAGTATTTCTGGGACAAACCACATAATGTTGATATATGGAAGGGCCATCATTTTCCCATCTTTTTTTCCCTTTAAAAATATGCTTTTTTCTCTAGTTCTATTTGATGCTAGATTAATAAAAGCAATCTGAAGCAAAGAAAGAAAGAGCAAGGCACTCCTTAATATTCCTTCCCTAGCCGTGTCTTAGAGACGGGCAGTGAAATGGAAAGGGTGGAGAGACAAGCAGTAGGCTAACTGTTGGTTAGCTTTTTTTTTTTTTTAAGTTGGCTAGCTTTTATGGGTCAGCTGTCCTGCTGTAAATGCCTTCTGTCCTGCTTTCCACGGCAAGAAGAGTTGGAAGGACCTAAAATTTATGGCATCCTCACTGGGTAAAGAAATGTACCACGCCTTTGGTTTTTAGGGTGACAAACCCCGCAAAGGGGGAGAATGAACACTCACTTTGATTTACCAAGTATGGCAACTAAATCTCAGCTGCGACATACTACAAAACAGAATTTTGGAACTGTGGAGTCATCTAAAGGTGAATTCTCTGTGGGACGGTCTGTCTGTGGCTGGGTTATACCCAGAATAGGCACTGAATTGAACAGTGATGATTCACGGAAATTCCATTAGAGAAGGTACTCTGTGCTTTATTACAAGATAAACTGGGGAGCCACGTCATTCTGGAAGGAATGTGTATAAAGTTTTTACATGAGGATTTGAAGTTTTGCAGGTTAGAGTCATTTGATTCAAACCATCTGTTCAAATGTTAAGCTGAACCCATCACTTTTTGTTGTAAACTCTCGTATTTTACATCAATTCCGTATTATAAATATTTGTTGAGAGCCCGTGGAGTTCCAGACTGGGGTTTTGTAGCTGGGGTTACAAAGATGAACAACACAATGATCTCTGTTTTTGAGGTGCTTACGGTCTAGGGGAAGTAAAAGTTATATGTTTATATGTGTTTTTCTATAATTGTGAGGTTGGGGTTTGTAATTTATATTCATCTTGATTGCCAGGGCTGAACATTCTGTCAATCCATTTCTGCTGATGAAATAAATGCATAAAAGAGCTCGGGATGATTTACCAAATATGACCACTGAAATGTATCACATTGTGCATTATTGGTACTATGCTATGTAGATTCCGACTGTAAATGCCTCCGGATACGGAGAACCCCCTTTACCGTGAGGTAGTGACCCACACTGTGGCATTAGAAAACAATAATGATGCTGGAATAGCTTACAGACACAAGCTATTTTGTTCTCTGAGGCTTAAAATAGATTTTTAAAATGATGAAAGGCAGCTATTATGGGACATGTTTACTAAGATACTGGTAATGTTAAACATGAGCATGTTTTTCCACTTCTGAGTTGCTCAGAAAATGACATTATTTCAGCTTTTAATTTGGAAAAATACTATGGTAGACACCTTAGGGATCACAAAAACAAACAAATGAACCTGTGCATAAAGAGTTTAAAAGCTAGCGGTGTTAGCATTCTTAACTAGCTGCTTATTCTTAACATGTGTTCACAAACCCTTTGAAATTGTTTACAAAGTTGGAGTGATAGTGCACTTTTCTGATGAGTAACAATGTTAAATCATCCAGTAGTTTATGTTCCCAAAAGATTAAGAACCTCTGTAGTAGACGGATATAATTAGAGGAAGAATTATGGGATATGGGAATTACAAAGACCATGGGGCTTAAATGAGGAACAACCTAGGTGGCATAAGCGAATCCTACTTCCTTCCTCACTTCCTACTTCCTTCCTCAATAGGAGGGAGGAAGGCAGCATTTGAAGATGGAAGGATAGGTAGGAGTCTAACGGGAGGGAGGGAGTAGGGCTCTTGGAGAGACCTTGATAGAGAGACACAGGGTAGCGGGAGTGCAAAGCTTTCTTTGGGGCCAAGAGCTGGTAATTCAGAGCACAAACTGGAGAGCAGGTGTAGGCAATAAAGTTATCAAATCCTGGGAAGCCTTCAAGTGTTTGTTGATTAAAATATAACTTTAAAAATACCATCAATGCTCATATTCTACTTCACTGCTGATGTCTTTGTTCCCACTGATGTAAGCATCTTTACGTTTGTAGTAGACTACTATTTTTAACTGTCCAAAGAAATATTTAATGGACATCAAATATTGCAGAGAAAGGGGCATTGGCATTTAAGTTAAAGGTGGGCCAATTTAAGACCAGACTGAAGATAAAGCCAAGAAATGTTAAATGAAAACCAGTATAATTCAGAGGGGCTGTCTTGCACCTAAAATTCTGATTGCAATGAACAACACCTGCCCAGACTGTAATACAAAAGCAAGTCAGGGATTGGTGCACATATGGATGGAAGAAGGAGTTACAGAAGGGGGCCTCCTTGTACTAGTCAGAGCACTGCAGAAAAATGTAATACTTTGGCAAGACCATCTTTTATTAGTTCTCATTCAACCATTTTATTGCTTGAAGCAAAATGTTAACAGTGTCTAGCACTGGATGATGGTGTCAGCAGAGAGCAGCATTGTAGGTGGATTTTCTTTTTGATATTTTAAAAAATGTCTACAATGAGTATAACTTTTATTTACTGGAAAAAAGTAATTAAATACTTTTGTCAATTAAGTAACGTTTTTATAAAACTGGGGTAATGTGGCATATGTGGTTTTACGTATGCCATTCTGTATCCTGAGCATTTTCCCAGATGAGTATTCTTCAAAACATATTTTTCGAAAGGCTGTATAATGTCCTATGGTATGAATATACTATGACTTATTTATTTTTCCTCGGTTTTTACTTACAATGGTGCAATGAAGTTCCCTGAACACAAATTTTTGTGTCCATTTCCGGACAGAATCATATAAGTGAAATTATTCGGTCAAACTGTATGAATTCTTTCAGGGACCATAATATACATTGCTATACTGTACTCCAGAACTGGAGCACTACAGTCAGTTCCTGCGTGAGCCTATTGTACTACACTTCACCCAGCACCATTTCATTGTAAAATCTTTGCCAATTTGTAGGTAAAATTTCTTTGATTGCCTCCAATGATAAATTTTTTTTTCAGATTTTATCATTAATTATTTTCTGAGTTATGGTTGCTGTTCTTTTCCCATTTTTCAACTTGTGTCTTAGATCTTTTCCTAATTAAGTTTTTTACATCTTGATGGTATTAGCCTTTTTATGTTTATGGTGAGACTTTCCTCCAGTTTGATGACTGAAAAATTTTTGAGATTTTAGAGCCAAATCTTCAGCATGTTTTCTTTTGTAATTATATTTAAATTCCATTCCTATCTAAAGACCAGATAAATAGTCATGTAAATGTTCTCATGGTCTGTGCTCCAGGTTTTTCAGGCAATGATCGTGCTTTCAGATACCTTCTTTGCACCGAGTTATATAAACTGTCTGATACAGAGAGGAAGGAATCGAGGTGGAGCACAGCTGTCATATTAGAGGAATTAGCACAGTGTGGTGGTTACCACTATGGTGCTTGGAAAGTTTCTCTGAACCTGGCTTTGTCACTTACTGTGTGATCTTTGAAGTCACTTAACTTCTCTGTTACACAGTTTCCTTATCTATAAAATGGGTTAATAATAGAATCTACCTCATACTGGTTATGAGAATAAAATGAATTGATATGTAAATCACTTAGAACACATCCTGGTACAAAGTCAGTGCCAGCCACAGTTTGTTTTATTGTGGGTAGCTGCTCTGAAGCTTGATGTAGTTTCAATATACTTTGTATTTCAAAAAACATGAACATTTCAAGGCGCTCTTCAACTGCAATGACTACCTTTACTAGATCCTTCCTCGGCCACTTTTGTAAGTGAGACACGCCCCCTAGTGGCCACACATTAAGTTTTTTCCAGCAACTTGAAAACCTTGCAGACCTCCACTGTCGGAGAGCTCTTGTGGTTCTGACCCGCCACTTCCGAAAGTCTGCAATCCGAGATCCACTTGCTTCCCTCCGCTTTCTACTTCTGTGGAGCCCAGAGCGCCTTCTGCGTGTGTGCATCCATTCAGTCTAGTTCATTCGAGAGAGTCTGCTGGGCGCTCGCTATGCGCGAGGCGTGGGGGCGGGAAGTGAACTAACTGAACGTAAACTGTCGTTATGGGGGTTGCCGTCCAATAGAAAAAAGGAAATACGTATTGTACGTACATGGCAAATCAACGGTGATCTTCTAGCTGCTGTTTTCTCATATGTAAAATGGGGTTATACAACCTACCTTACCGGGTCGCTGAAGTACTAACCAAGAAAGAACAGAGTCCGTAGTAGTGAGCCAGGTGCAGTAAGGGAGCTCAGCGGACGCCTATTCCTCCATTTCTCTCCAGATCGAAAGTGACGAGTGCCAGCCTCGTGGGTTAAAGCGCCACATTTTCAACTTACGGAATCTTTGTTGGCGTCTCCAAACAGTTATTGGTACTACACTCTTCGGCGGGTGGGAAGTTTTGCCACTAGCAGTTCGGCATCCCCGTGTCAAGCAGCAGAAGCGACCGACTCCACGTCCAGAAAGTTCCCAAGTGCGTCCGCTGCGCCCGCTTAGGGAGCGGTGTAGGGGGCGGGGCTTGTGTCTCGCCACTTCTGCTTCCGGGTCAACTGAAATCTCCCGCCACTCTCAAACCCCCGCCGCCGGTGCCTGTGCTTTTTCGCGTTTGCTGCTGTTGTAGGTAAGAGGAACTCCCGCGGATTTGGGGCGGACCGTGATCCTGGAGTTGAGGCTTGCAAGTCGAGAAAGAAAGGAGAGCATTCTGCGGCCGGTGGGAGCGGAAGGATTGTTCTGGCGGGGCGGGGGTATTAGGTTTTTTGTTTGGGGCAGAGATGCAGGTGTCAGTGAGTTGAGTAGCGACTACACCGGAGAGTCGGGGTAGGATCGGAGGTGGGAAGTTTTCTAAGAAACTTGTGGATACTCCCTAAAAGGCATTTAGAAAGACCCGATTCGAAAGACAGTGTCTTTCTGTTTCCCAGTGTCACAAGCTAGGAAGTGAGTAACGACCTGGATCTTTAAGTCTCTTATTAGCTGGAACTTACCGCACTTTCCTTCGAGTTCAGAATTGCGGCCGGCATGGAACCTCACCTTAACTCTTGGGACTGCTGAGATCTAGGGACTGTAGCCCCCAGACCAGTAGTGGGCGGGCAGCTTCACCTGACTTTCATGTTGCTAGAAGTTAGGATCCCCAGCTGCGTCTCCAGCACTCACCTCTCCCCTCAGCCCCCAATTGCAAAGTGGTCACAGGTGTATTTGTTGAAAATCTGGAAAATACCGCAAGACATCGCTCAGCGATAACTACTGTTAACGTTCTGTGCATGCCCTTCAACGTCAGTTTTTTTTTTCTGAGCGTGTGGAACTTTTCTTTTTTGGTTTGAGGTTTTCAGCTCCACTTTCCACCAATTCAACCTTTTTAATGTATTTCCTGAAAAGGTAACAGGATGCTGTTTTCCGGAGCAAGTCGGAAGAAACAGAAGTTGGCAGGTGATCAGAGGAGTATGTGCTACCCTCACAGCCTCCAGTTTTACTTGCAGCCGCCTTCTGAAAACATATCTTTGATAGAGTTTGAAAACTTGGCTATCGATAGAGTTAAATGTAAGTGCTATTTGAATTAGAATTTATAAATTCTTGAGAACCTCACTTTGTGGGAATGAGTGTGGATAATTTATTTTCTTCATTAAGCAATTCATTCAACATATTCATTGAGGGTTTGCTATTCATTTATTATACACTGCATATTTATTGAGTCCACTATGTTCTAGGTGGTAGGGATTTTGCGATGAATAATGTAATTCTCATCTTTGAGGCTGTATTCTAGTACATGGAAACAGACATCCAAAATAATAATCATGACTTAGTATCTTAAGTGCTGTAGTAAGGGTAAATAGTAGTGCTATTGAAATGTAGTGATGGGAGTGACTGTCTTAGTCTGATTAAGAAACTAAGAGAAATTGAATGGTGATCTGGACTGGGAAGCATGAGTAGAAATTTCTCAACAGAGAAGTGAAGGAATTTTCCAGGCTGAGATAATGGCTGTACAAAGGCTTGAAGGCATGAGGGAGAATGCCATATTTGTGGAGACATTAACAAGTTTAAGGTAGATGGAGAAATATGGATAACCAAGGGCATTTTGTTCTAAGCTAAGGGTGTAATAGTGAGGTATAAGAAGGATATGGCAACTGTACTGGGGGCCTTCTTATGTTCTGTCGGTGGAAGAGAAAAATGAGCTTGGCATGATCTGAAACAAATAATAGCACTGTCTTCAGAGTTTATGTTCCAGAATATCTTTGTGGGAAAATCATAAGAGGTGAGACACTTGATCATTCTTAGGGGAGCGAGATCTGCTGATAGAAAAAGGGGATACTCTGCACCTGTTTTTCGAACGAAAGGGTATTGGCAAGGGCGAAGGGGTTTTAGGAAGCTTAGCAGTGTCAGATGCTTCACAGAGATTAATATGATTTCAAAAAGTCCTTTGGGTTTTGCATTTAAAGGGGGAGACTGTATGGGTCTGAATTAAGGCAGTGACAGTGGCAATGATGGAACTGGAGAGATATAATGGATACCAAGGAGGTATTATTGATAGGATTTGGTCTGTTTGAATGTGAGGGAGCAGGTGGGGGTGGCTGAAGCTAGTGGGGATGGTGTATAGCCAGAAGAGGAGCAAGACTAGGGGGCAAATAGTTTGCTTTGGGATGTGATAATAAGAGGTACCTGTGGGACATGAGTTTAAGTTCAGGTTTAATATTAGAAGCTTTTTATTCTTGAATTTAAAAAAATGTCTCTGCATATTGTTGGAAGGAGAATTCATCTAAGGAAAGATTGACGGGGGCTTTAGGAACTTGTAAACTGGATGTAGCATCTGTTTGGGATGGTTCATTTGGGCGATTGGAGAGCCCTTCTTCTTCACTATTGTCTTCTCCTGTGCTTTTTCAGAAAGGAAGGGCTATCTTTCTGATGAGTCTGTGCTGAGTAAATGAAGCAGACTGCCTAACAGGCAGTTCCACATGAGGAAAGCAAACAAGGGATGCTTAATCTTTTTTCCGTATCAACACCCTTTTCCATTTCTCAACCACAGTGGCTCAGTACAGCAGTGATTATCCACCATCACTCTGGTATGGTGGATACCATACCAGTTGAAAATCCCTGGTATTAGATTTTGCTATGGAATATTGATATTTTCTGTGCATGAATGGAAATTATCCTCCTATAAACATATAATTTATATAATGTTCTTTCAGAAAGTGAAACTTACAACTTGCCATCTTTTATAGAAACCAACAATGGAATTGAATTGCTATCCATAGGTTTTATTTGTGTTGGATTAGTTTTTAAAAATTATCTTGCCCTTATACAGTTTTCTTTCTGTTATTATTTTTTTTAGTGCTAAAAGCAGTAGAAAATCTTGGTGTGAGCTATGTGAAAGGAACCGAACTATACCAGAGTAAGTTGGAGGCCGAGATTCGAAAGGTCAAGTTTTCCTTCAGAGTAAGTAAAAGAGGAAGAAATATTTCATCTGTAATGTTTATGTACTGAATATCAATTGTGAGAAAGGTCTTGTATTAGGCACAGGGCTTTTATAAAGACTCATATAGCATAGGCTCTGCCTGAAGGTACCTACGGTCTCTTAGAAATGATTGACGTAGTCAGATGATTGTAATACGATAGGGTTTCTCAGCTTCGGGACTGTCAACATTTTGGGCGTAATTCCTTATTGCAGGGACTGTCCTGTGCATTGTAAGATGCTCGGCATTCCTGTCTCCTACCCAGTAGATGTTTCCAGACACTGCCACGTGTACTCTGTGGAATACAGGATGATGAATGCTGTTATTAGGTGTGTGCTGCGGGAACTCCAGGAGCACGTGTAATCACCCAGTTCAGATTGGGGTGGTTTGAGAAGGCTTCAGAGAGGAGGTAGTGCTGGAATTGCATCTTGATGGACGTGATTAGATTTTACTTTGGGAAGATGGCTGTGAACAGCAGATTGACAGGCTCATGTTAGTTAGGAGGCTGGAAATGATGAACATGAATTGAATGGAGAAAAGAAGAAGACTGAAAGGATATTAAGAAGGTAGAATCAAATGATTTTAGTGATTGGTTCCAGGGAAAAGGGAGAGAGTAGAGGTCTGAATGACATCTAGGTTTCTAGTTAGGATCTCTAGGAAGATAGTAGTGATTGAGATGTGATACCAGGGGGAGAAGCAACAGTTAAAAGAAAGATGTTGAGTTTAGTTTTAGAAATGAATTTGAGGTGCCTGTAGAGATGGCTAGTGGGCAATTGTATATGCATACAAGTCTGGACTTAGTAGACATCTGGAAGTATAGATTTAAGAGGAAGGTTAGAATCATCAGGAGTAGGTGAGAGCACTGTAGGAGTATATTTGAGAAGAGAAGACGATGAGGACAGGATGTGAGGAATATGAATATTTAAGGTGAAGAAGAGTTGGAGGAGTTTGGGAAGGAGATTGAGAAGGAACTGCCTGGAAGATCAGTCAGGATGATAGTGTTATAGCAGCCAAGGAAGACTGGAGTTTCAATAATAATGGTCATGATATTACTAGTGACATTTAGGAATAACAATGGCAAACAGTTTTATTATGCTTACTCTGCCCCAAAGTTTGTTCAAAGTGCATTTCAAAATATTAACCCATGGAATCCAGATGGCAGTCTTAGGAAGTAGATACTATTATCATCCTTATTTTACAGATGAGGAAACTGAGTTATAGCTAGGCTAAGAAACTTGCCCAAATTCATGAAATAGTATATTGTGGAGCCAAAATTCGAATCTGGGCATATTGTCTCCAAAATGTTGTGATGCTGTTAACCACAACAGTTTCAGAAGCTTAGGATGGATCATGTAAGATGAGTTATACAGAATCCTTTAAGTTATGTAGATAAAAGTAGAAGCCTGAAAGATGTTTAGCTGAGAAGACAGGGGAGAAATAGAGCTAAATATAGAGGAAGTCATAGGGAAAAGAGATGGTACACATATATATAAACCACTTATATGACAAGAGATACATGTTTATACATGTTTATAAGCTAAACAGAAAGATCTAGAAGAGAAAGAAGAGGAGGGGAGCTTGAGGATGACTTTGAGAGCATTTGATAAATCAAGGTCCTTAGGAGGCAGAAGCGGAAGGGTTGCAGGGTTTAGGTGTAGAGATTAGCTTTGTGTAGGAGGAAGGAGAGATGCTTTGTCCATGGAGATGGAAGGGAAGGTAACAAAGCATGTGGTCATAGAAGCTTGGAGCTGAAGAAGTCAGCCTGGTGGCCTTTATTTCTTTAAGATAGGTGAAGTCATCTTCTGAGAGAGAAGTGGAAGGTGGTGTGGTAGGGAGTTTGGGTCAAATAGTGAAGACTGAAACAGCTTTTCTAGGAAGTGAGCAAAGCGATGATTATGAGTAGAATACGAACTCTGGTGCTTACAAGTTTTGTGACCTTAGACAAGTTATGTAACTTGCCTGTGTATCAATTTCCTCATTTTTAAAATAGGGTTACATAGTAGTGCCTACCTCGTAGGGATTTAAAAAAATGATTGAATGGGTTAAATGCTTAAAACAGTGCCTGATACTCTCATAAGTGCTCAAGACATGTTTGCTCTACTATTTTAGACTTGAATAAGGTTTCCTTGGTGTTGGTAAAGATCCAGTTGAGTTTAGAGGCTGTGAATTTTTAATATTCCAAATTCCCATAGTTGTGTATTTTTTTTCTCCAGAGGTTCCCAGCATTTTGGAAATAAACTATAGAATATAGCTATAATTAATTTAGATTCTAGGTTTTGCCAGTCGGTTGAAAAGTAAGAAGTTGAGGGTTGTAAGAAGTGGTTGAAGTGGTGAGTACCCTTGGTATAGGTTGAGTGAGAAAGAAAGTTAAGAAAGGGGGAGTTGATAGGAAGAAAATGGTGTGGTCCACACCCAGGAGGTTTTGCTGAGATGAGTTCAGTTCTCAGTTTCACCCAATTGCTAATTGAAAAAAAATGTTAACTGTCTTGGAAAGCATATTATGAAATTTATGTTTTTGAAACTTTTACTTTACATTGGCTTTTGCTTACTCAACATTTCTTTACACCTCTTATTATTCTAATGCATTTATTTTATTCATGTACCATCTTTAAAGAAAACTTAGAAGATGAATATGAACCACAAAGAAGAGATCATATTTCTCATTTTATTTTGCACCTTGCTTATTGCCAGTCGTGAGTATACATTTATACTCTTGCTGTCAAATCTGTTGTCTTAGGTTATAAATTGGTACACAGAAAGCTAACATGTATTGTACTGAACATAGGAAGACTCAGAAGAACATCAGAAACCAGTGGTTCACGGGTTGAATACCATTGCAGTGAATTGTTTGAAACAAGTCGTTTACTAAAAAATAATGGAAAAATTCTTTTGCCAATTTTGCCTGTTCAAACACTTTTGAATTTTATGGGAGACACTCTTCATTTAGGATTTAAAATTAGAGGGAATTTCATTAGGGAAAAAGACTTTTGATACCTTTTTGCTAAAAAAAGTTATGTAAGAATCAGATACATACTCGAATTTGATATAAATTTTTAGAAGCTGAGCTGTATGAGCTAGTGTCCATTAGATTAAGATGTTTTCCTTAGGTCGTTGGTTTCTGATAAGTCAATAGTGCCATCCAGAGGGACAAGAAATTAGTTGCCTTTTTTTTTAATTTAAAACTTTTGTGTTTTTTTTTCTGTAATAATTTTAGTTTAATAACATACTTATAAACTTCTGTTTCTTTTTATTAATAGGCTTATTGGATGAGAATGTTGAATTGTTTGTTATCCCAAGATAATAACTGAGAAATTATTGGCCAGCTTTAGTCTTAGAGATTTTTTTTTGTAAAAAAGCATATGTAGTTAATGTAATTTATGCAATAAATGAGTTGCTGACAGTGTAAGTCACTTCAGAAAAAAACCTAAATCATATTTTACATACAGTAGCATAATTATTTTATAACAACAATACCCATTATTTATCTGTCTTGTAAATGAATATACAGTGTTTGTATGTTGGCTTTTAAAAAATTGAAGTATACTGTGCATATTAAAATTTATGAAATTATAAAGCTGTATGCAAAGGTTGCTTTGCAAAGTTTATCTGGTTATAATCCATTTAGAGATAAGAGTTACCTTTAAAGAATTTGAATTTATTTGGCATTGATGAAACTACCTTAGATAGAAGGAATACCCCATTTTCTAATGGAATTGACTATTTTGCAGTTACAGTAAGTGCAGTGAACTAGTCTTTTATATTATTTAAAATAATAATGCATGTAGGCTTGCGATAGTCTGTATTTAGTTCTTTTAATTTTATGTTCTAAGTATCTTTCTCCCCATGTTCAGCATGTTCCTAGAACATTGTGTGTGGAATTTATAGTGGACTTACATGCTTTTAACTTCTGTCTATTGGCATCTTCCTTGAGTTTGAATATTGTTTCATAGAAACTTCTTGGATTTAATAATCAGTGTATTTAAAAAATAAACTTTGGACTTTTCATTTATACTTTATAATTTTCCTGTCTCTATTTCAGTGAAGATCTTAGACGCTGGTTCTTTTAACAAGAAATGTATCTTCTTTGATTTCGATTCAGTATTTTATCCGAGGACAAGTTCAAGGTTTTTTAAAGGATAGCCATTTGCGTTTTGAGACTGTAAGTATATTTTTGTAGTTATTTCCATTCATTTTCACTTTTCATCCCTCCCTTTTGCCCTAAGTACCAGTATTAGTGAGTTTGTTCTCTTTACATATTCTCCCTAAGGACCTCCCTGAAAGAACAGCTATTGGCTTTGTATAACAATGAACCTTTCCCTTTCCATGACCAGAGGAAAAGGGGCTCCTTATACCAAAGCCTCACATTGATTTGCTCTATTAAATATGTGATTAATGAAAACAGAAATAGGTTTAATTTATACATCTTAAACTAGAGTCTTGTAGGCTTAAAATTTAAAGCTAATAATGAATTAAAGCAAAGAATAGTGATAGTACTTATTTTTAATAATGAATTTTAGAAGGGATAATAATTTTAAAACTCAGTTGTCAATAAAATCTGAATAGTTGGAAAGCATAATTTTGCAGACAGATCAATGATTTACATATGATATTTACATAAAAAAGATATTTGGGACCTATTTAGCAGGGATAAAGATTTTGAGTGGAAAGAGAATTTATTTATGTCTTTTAGGTGGCCGTATGCTGCAGTAGGAAGGTAGAAAAATTCTGTTTTGGGATTAGGTCAGTCAGATGGTAGTGGGGCTGACTGAGACTCTATTTCAGTATTAGAATGGGTGACTTCAGGCCAAAATAAACTAAAAAAGAAATTGGAGTAGGTGAAAGATGTTGCCCTGAGAAGTGGAAGATCTACCCACTCTAGTGTGGGATATTGAGTTGAAAAAAGAGATTGCGTGAAGGGAAGTAAATAGTTGGTAGACTATCTTTTCTGTGCAAAGGAGGCACTTTCCACATTCTCTCACTTTTCATTCTCATGCGGTTTCTAAATAATGACCAACTAGGCATAGAAAAGCCAAGGACCATTTCACCCAAACCCCATCAGTTTCTACTTTGCTTTTAACTTTGATCCTTAGTGAAGTTTATTATTGCTACTGTCAGTTACAGTTAATTTATCCTTTCATATTAAAAATAATTTATTTTTTGCAGTTTTTGAAATTATTGATTTTTATTATGTCAGAGAGTGTCCTTGAGAAGATTTACTCTTTATTCTAGAGTATCTTTACATATGGTCAAATATAATTTTTTAAACAAAAGTCATCTTTTTTCTTTTACAAAAAACTTTTTCAATTGAAGTATAAATACAGAAAAGTGCACAAATCATAAAGATACAGCTCTAAGTATCAACGTGAACATTACGAAGGTTAAGAAATAGAATATTGCTATCACCATGTGCTTGCTCCCTTGTGCCTCCTCCCATTCACTACCTCCTGTCTCCCACCTAAAAGTAACCACTATCCTGACTTTTAATATCAAATTCTGCCTGTTTTTGAACTTTATATAAATAGTGTTAGATGGTATATCTCTTCTCCAATTTTACTGAGATGTAATTGGCATGTAACTTTAGGATACACATATATATTGTGAAATGTTTACCCCGGTAAGGTTAGTTAACACATTCTTCACATAATTATCATTTTGTTGTTGTTATGGTGAGACCATTTAAAATTTATCAGAGTAACTTTCCAGTACTCAATACAGTATTATTAACTATAGTCACCATGACCTCAGATCCCTGGAACTTATTTCTCTTACATCTGGAAGTTTGTACCCTTTGATCAAGATCTCATTTTCCCCATCCCCCAGCTCCTGAAAACCACCATTCTACTCTCTGCTTCCATGAGTTAGCTTTTTTTAGATTCCACATATAAGTGAAATCATAAGTATAATTTTTAAATAATAGCTTTATTGAGATAGAATTCACATACCTTGAATTTTACCCTTTTAAAATGTATAATTCACTGGTATTTAGTGTAATCACAGAATTGAGTAACCGTCACCACAATCTAATTTTAGAACATTTCATTACCCTGAAAAAGACACTTATACCCATTAGTAGTCACTCTCCATTTCTCCCCCTCTCACCCCTTGGCTTTGTCTCTGTGAATTTGCCTATCCTGGACATGTCACATAAATGGAATCATATATTTTGTGGTCTTTTGGTACTGGCTTTCACTTAGCATGATATTTTCAAGTTTCATCTCTCTTGTAGCATGTATCTATACTTCATTTCTTTTCTTTTTTTTTTTTTTTGGTCAAATAATGTTTCTCTATGTAGCAGTTGATGGACATTTGGGTTGTTTCTATATTTTGGTTATTCTGAATAATGCTGTGGTGAATATTTCTGTCCAAGTTTTTTTTTTTGTGGATATCATTTCTTTGAGGTATATACCTACCTGGGAGTGGAATTGCTAGGTTATGAGGTAATTCTTTGTTTAAACTTTTGAGAAACTACCTAACTGTTTTTCAAAGTGACTGCACCATTTTATATCTTCCAGTCTATGAGGGTTTCAGTTTCTTCACATTTTCACCAACAATTGTTACCTGTTTTTTGAATATAGCTAGACATCTTAGTGGGTGTGAAGTGATATGTCATTATGGTTTTGATTTGCCTATTCCTAATGACTAATGATGTTGAGCATCTTTCCATGTTGTTACTGGTTATTTGTATATCATCTTTGGAGAAAGGTCTATTCAAATCCTTCATGCATTTTAAAATTGTGTGTTTTTTTTGTTGAATGTTAAGAATTCTTTACATGTCCTGGATACAAGTCTATTGTAAGATATTTGATTTACAAGTATTTTCTTCCATTTTGAGAGTCGTCATTTTTTTTTTTGATCGTTTCATTTGCAACACAAAAGTTTTTAATTTGCATGAAGTCTAATTTACCTCCTTTTTCCTTTTGTCACTTGTGCTTTTGTTGTTGGGATCAAAGAAGACTTTGTCTAACAGAAGGTCATGAAGATTTACTCTTGTGGTTTTCTTTAAGAGTGTTATCGTTTTAGTTCTTATTTAGATCTATGGTCTATTTTGAGTTAATTTCTGTATATGGTATGAAGTAGGGGTTCACCATCATTCTTTTGCATGTGGATATCCTTGCATTTTCTTATGAATTTTAGAATGAACTTTCAGTTTCTACAAATAAACCAGCCAGGAATTCAGATTGGGTTTGCAGAGACTATTTAGATCAATTTGGGAAATGTTGCCATCCAAGAACATAGGATATTTTTCTATTTCTTAAAGTTTTAAAAAATTTTCTTCTAAAATGTGTACTTCTTTTATTAAATTTATACCTAAGTACTTTATTCTTCAAAGTTGTTGTAAGTGGAATTGTTCTATTTCATTTTTGGAATGTTCATTGCTAGTGTAGAGAAATCCAATTGATTTTTGTATATTGATCTTGCATCCTGCAACCTATGGATGTCTTTTATTCTAATAGTTTTTAGTAGATTCCTTAGGATATTATGTCTCTTACAAATAGAGATAATTTTACTCCTTTCCACTCTGGATTTTTTAAATTTGTTTTTGCCTAATTCTCTAGCTAAAATCACTAGTACAATTTGAAGAGAAGTGACAGTGGACATTCTTGCTCATTTGTGATTTTTGGTCATACTGTATGATCCTTTTTATATATATTGCTGGATTCGATTTATTAGTTATTTTGTGGAGGATTTTTGTTTTTATTGATAGGAGATATTAGTTTGTAGTTTTCTTGTCATGTATTTGTCTGGTTTTGGTATTAGTGTAATCATGGTCTCAGAACTATTTTCTTCCTCATCTGTTTTTTAGAAAAGGTTGTGAAGGATTGTTATTAATTCTTTAAACATTTGGAATTTACTAGTGAATCTGTTTAGGCCTAGGCTTCTCTTTCTGAGATGTTTTAAGATTACTAAAGCATTCGTTATTATAGATCTATTTACATTTTCTATTTCTTCCTGAGTTACTTTTGGTAATTAGTGTTTTCTAGGAATTTGTCCATTTCATCTAAGTAATTTATTTGATGCATGCAATTTTTCATAGAATTTCTTCATAATTCTCTTTATTTCTATAAAATTGGTAATCATATTCTCTTCTTTCATTTCTGATTTTACCAATTTAAGTTTTCTTTTATTTGTTTATTTAGGTAGAGGTTTTTCCATTTTGTTTATCCTTTCAAATAACTACTGATTTTGTTGATTTCCTCTATTGTTTTCTATTTCTTATTTCTTTAAGTGCTGCTCTTTATTATTATCAGTTATCAATTTTTATTTCCTTCTGCTTGCTTTGGGTTTAGTTTCCTTTTTACTTCTAGTTTCTTGAGGTGGAAGTTTAGGTTACTGAATTGAAGTGTTTTTCTCTCTTAATGTAGGCATTTACAGTTATAAATTTCTCTTTGAGCACTCTTTTAGATTCATTCCATAAGTTGTAGAATGTTGTGTTTTATTCATTTCAAAGTTTTTCCTTGTTTCTTCTTTGACGTATTGGTTATTAGGAGTATGTTGTTTAATTTCTACATATTTTTGAATTTCCCAAACTTTCTTTTGTTACTTACATTAAAAAAAATTAATCATATCTGTTTTGAGAACAGGTTTTATATTTAGTCCTTTTAAAATTAGAGTCTTATTTTATAGCTTAGTAGATGGTCTACTCTGGAGAATATTCTATATGAATAATGCTTATCTGCTGCTTTTGGTTGGAGTGTTCTATAAATATAGTCTGTTAGGTCTAATTAGTATGTTATGTTTTTCAAGCCTTCAATTTCCTTGTTGCTCTTCTGCCTATTTGTTCTATCCATTATTGAAAGTGGGGTATTGAAGTTCTTAACCGTTATAATTTTTTTTAACCGTTAACTGTTGAATTGTCTATTTCTGTCTTTAATTCTATTGTTTTCTGCTGCATGTACTTTGGGACTGTGTTTTTAGGTGCATATGTGTCTGTAATTATATCTTCTTGATGGATTGATCCTTTTGTCATTTTGAAATATTCCTCTTTATCTCTTAATATTTTTTGTTTTAGAATTTATTTTGTCTGATAATAGTTTAACTATTCCAAATCTTTTATGTTTTTGTTTGCATGATATATCCTTTTCCATTCTACCTATTAGTATCTTTGAATCTAAAATATATTTCTAGTAGATAGCATATAGATGAATCTTTTTTTTTTAAAAAAACCAATCTACTAGTCTCTGCCTTATGATTGGAATGTTTCATTCATTTATATTTAATGTAATTGCTACTAAGGAAGGATTTACATTTGTTGTCTCACTATTTTCTATATATCTCATGACTCTTTTGTTCTGTTTCTCTATTATTGTCTTTTTTGTTAAAGAGTTATTTTCTAGTGTATCATTTTAATTCCCTTGCCATTTGTTTTTCTTACTTTTTTTTGTGTGTTATTTTCTTAGTGGTTTATCTGTGAATTATAATTTTTACCTTTAAACATAACCACAGGTAAATCTTTTGAGTTCTGGGTTGTGTGAAAATGTTTTTATTATACTGTCACACTTGAGTAAAGTTTGCTTTGGTATACAATTCAAAGTTGAAAGTTTCTTATAAGGAATTTGAAGGTATTCTGCATTACCCTTTAGTTTCCAAAGTTGCTCTTCTGATCCTTTGCATCTCACTTTGTATATTTTGGCTCTTCCATCTCCCATCTTAGTGTGTCAAATTTTATGATGATGTCTGAATATTTTTTATTTATTGGTATGGAAACTTAGTGGGCCCTTTTAATCTGAAGATTTGGGTTCTAATGTTTAGTAAATTTCTTTTTGTTATTGCTTTGGTAATTTCCTCCTTTCTGTTTTCTCTGGTGTCCCTTTATAATTTGCTAGTTAGAATTTGGACCCCCTGGATTGGTCTTATTTTCTTTATTGTCCTGACATCCAATCTCTATCTTTTTTGTTTTATGGGAAAGTTCTTCAACTGTAAATTTTCTATTTTCTGCTCTCCTATTTTTAATTTCTAATGGCCCTTTTTGTTTCTGCTTTTTATAGCCTTATGTTTTTATCTCATGAATATAATCTTTTTTAAGATTAATTATATTATTCTGCTCCTTTCATTGTATGCCTCTCATTCCTTTATTTAGTTCATCTGTTTTAGATAGTCTTTCATGTTGAATATTTTCCTTGAATGTATGATGATCTTTTACTTTGTTTTTGTTAAAGATTGAGATACTAAAAAATGGATTGGGAGATTTGATTTATGTGCACTTGCAAGTAAGTGTATGAGATACTTATTTACTAGTGGGATTAGTTTAATCACTTTAAAAAATATATATGATTGTTGGATAACCCTGCCAAAGTCAGTATTTCAGAGGAAACCTCCAATCTCCTCCCATATTGATTGGTGTCTTAATGCTGTATTCTTGTATCAGAGAGCCATGAGCCCACTGTTCACCAAGGAGACTTTATTTTTTTGCATTCCTTGACTTATGTCTTTCATCTTTTGTATATGGTTCTTCTGATTCATGATTTTTCGCTCTCTGAGGTCACGTGAGAATCTCTTTCTCCAGGGATTTAAGTTATAGCTTCTTTTCTTCTAAATCATTTAATAGACTTTTAGCCACTTTGCCAAAACGTGTTGACCTCTCTCTTCCACTATTTTGTTGTTGGTGGTTTATATTCTTTTATACTTTAATTGCCATTTTTATTTTGTTGAGGAAGTAATTGAAATATTTATGTTCAATTTACCATCTTTTACCAGAACACTCAATGATCTCAGTATTTATAGTTTTATATTTAGGAAACAAAGTTTAATTTTTTAAATATGTTTTTATTACTAGCAATTGACAGTGCAGGCTCTGGTGTTGTATTGTTGAGTTTGATTCCCCATCCACATGGCATTGTGGGGAAAAACACTCCAAGAGTCTCCTGCTCCCACACATCTTGCTGGGTATGTCAGGAATGCATGGTCATGACCACTCTTTACCCTGGCCATTTCTCACAGCTGTGTTTGTAGCAAGCAACCTTGAAGGATGAGGTAATCATCTTCCTGGCATATAGAAGAGGCTTGCTTACCGCTTGCTATAAAAGCGATTTGTTCTCAGTGTTCCTCATCCTTCCTCATCCTAGTGAAAACTCATTGTGCTTGAACATCCATTTATGTGATTTCATGTTGTCTCCAAGGAAGTTGGGAGTAAGAAGGATGACACAAACATGCTGGTTCTCTCGCTGCTTCTTGTGATGTGATTAATAAAGTTCTTTGTCTCTAATGCAGGAGTCTGTCTTCTGCCAGCATCTATTAAACAGTAATCGGCAAACTTTTTGCCTTATAAGTACAGTGAAATTCAGTGCCATACTTGACAATCATCTTTGTGATTGGGGTAAATTTTCTAATCCGTTCTTCAGTTTCCTCATTCTTAAAATGGGGATAATCACAACCCTCACCTCACAGATTTATGAGGTTTAAATGAGTTAGAATGTATAGAGTACTTAGTACTATGCCTGGCATATATGTTAAATAGAATACTATGGAGAATATAGAGACAGCAATTGCCTATAAGTTGAAGAAGTTTGGAGTTAGAGTGAAACATTTTACCACAAATAAAGTCTCTCTTTTTTTTTTTTTAATTTTTGGAAACAGGAATTTATGGGAAATATATGCATACTAGTTCTCTCTTATACCCAGGGCATATGTTTCATGAACCCCAGTAGATGCCTGAAATCATGGATAGATAGTCCAAATTTTTTCCCTTTTAACTTAAACAAAGCACTTTCTCTTTGGTGTATCTGTATTGCCAGCATCACTACTCTTGTACTTTGGGCCCATTATTAAGTAAAATAAGGGTTACTTGAATACAAGCACTGAGCTATCAGTACAGTTCATCTGATAACTGTATAAGGGGGTAGCATTCAGCATGGATATTCCTGGCAAAGGAATGATTCATGTCCTGGGTGGGATGGAGCAGAGTGGTATAAGATTTCCTCATACTTAAAATGGTGGGTAATTTAAAACTTATGAATTGTTTATTTCTGTAATTTTCCATTTAATATTGTCAGACCATGGTTGTTGACTGGGGGTAAGTGAAACCTCTGGAAAGCGAAAACTGTGGATAAGGAAAGACTGATGGTAGTCACGATTGATTTTTCATATTACTCTGTTTCCAGTTTGTTTATTATAATTTTCCCTCCTCCTCCTCCATCCTTTCTATTGCATTTCATTCTGCAGGTCATTTGAGGTTCATTATAATAAACATATACATTAAAGATGTAGAAATATGGATAAAATTGAAAGATTGTCCCCCCCAAATTAATATCCACATTTGTACATCACCGGGGTGGGGAAAGGGTATCCCGTATAGTTTCTAAAAGGAACTGTAACTTTGGCTTCTTGTATTTTTTAATTCAGTGATTCTCAGTAGGGGGATAAACACTGGGGAGTTTTATCAGAACTTTGGGTAGAGTGTGGAAAACATGCCTTTTGTTTTTGCCAGAAACACTGTAGAATATAAATATTGATCAAATGTTTGTAGCTGGTGGGGATTTGTGGAAGGTAGAGAAAGCATTGCAGGGGCCTGGCAGAAAAGTCATTCCTGTGATAGGTCATTATCGTTTTTCTGGCAGAGACCTTTTCCCCTCTTGTTCGTACTCCCCTGAGGCATCTGATACTGGTAATTAAGGGACTTGAATTCAGGTGCTGTTGATGAGCTTGCCCCTAGATCCTTGTAGCTTTTTATTTCCCAACTTTTACCATTTCATTGATAGGAACATGCAAATTTTCTTCCTTTGATTAGAATATTTGGCTTGCATTTGGAAACTATGTACTAAAACAGGTGTCAGTGATGCTTTTAGACTCAGGACCCATGTTTTACACTCAGGACAAAGCAAGGCTTAGGGAAGAGTTATTAACATTTGTCACATAAGCTGGTCTCTGATGTGTAATAGGCTCTGCTGCCTGAGTCAAGGCAGGAAGAAACGATGGGGAGTGCAGAGTCATGTTGGTTTCTATGTCCCAGAAGCTGGATTTCTGGCACACACATCTTAGAGTCTGCCTGGACTTCAGGTGTGTGTGTATCTCTTTATCAGTTTCATTAAAGCTGCACTGATTTTTATGTTAATCTTCTAAATACATTTTTATATCAGGAGATGCAATGTTATAACTAAATTGCATTGTGTTTGCTTTGATGTAGAAATATGTATGGAAAAAGATATAATTAATTATTCTGCATAATTTTTTCTCTTAAATTTTGTTTGTTCAGTTTCATGGCTGATATAATTTTATTTGGTAAAAGTTGGAGATGAATGGATCCAGTTATCAGATCTGGGATTCTGGTGTTCTATTTCTGGCTCTGGTAGTACTTGGATACTTTGGCTTTTTTAGTCTATAGTTGGGTTTTCAGTTGATAGTTGGAATCTGAATCTTTATGACATACAAGAGAAAGCCTTAATATGAAGTATTCAAAAAGGAAAAACTGATAATTTTCATTTGTGGGCTTATGTGTAAATATCTTGGATTTTAAATCTGAAATTTCTAGGAAGGATTAGAAATGAGTAAATATTAGGACTGTGGGGACTCATTGTTGAATTGATTGACTTACCCTTGTGTCACATTAAAGGTGAATGGATAAGGTTAAACAGATTCTATTAACGCTTCTTCAGCTGACCAGGTCGGAAAAGGTCAGGCTTTGACAGCTGTCAGCCTTACAGATGGAGGGTTTCTGTGCTCCTCTTGTCAACAGCTTATAATTTACCTCAATGTTTTAAAACCTTCTCAAGACAGTCAAAATATTTTTTATTTGATTTGAAATACCAGTGGATCTAACGGTAGGATGTTTTTCATTAGAATAGAACAGAATTGAAGATGAGTATCCTAAAAGATTTGGAGAGTATTCTGTGCATCACAAATGAAAACCACTGCTTATTAAATAGAACTAGTGCTGTTCAATTGCCAGAAAGTTCAGGACGTAAGGGTTTTTGAGTGAAGGCAAGTGCGGCTGTTAAACTTATTGTCCTGCTTACTGAAAACAAGTACATGTGAAACTTCCAATCGCTTATTTTTGCTTACTTTTAAAATAGTTTTTTCTTATCATGAACTTGATGTTTAAAATTTGTTGCTCATCTCTTCTAGTTTGAAATCTAAATTTCTTAGGAATTATTTTGTGTCATTTTTGGCTGATAACTTCAGTGAACATGAATTAAAGTTTGTCATTTGTTATTGAAAATGTCAGTTACATGAATTTATTAAGAACTTCTGAATGCCTTTCTTCAGTTAACATTGGAAGATTGATTTTACATTGAATAGTTTTACACGTGTAGATTTTAAAATTGTTTTTGGTGTTTATTTGTGTATCATTATTTCTTAGATATTTGCAAATTGGCCTTAAGGTAGCCATGGTTTTCTGAATATTTTGGCCCGTATATCATTTTCATGGTAAGTTAATCTAGTTTGGGTTGTTGGCAGCTCTTTTGGAATGAACGTTCATCATTGTGGTCAACTTTTATTTCTAATACTTAAAATATGAAAATGCCATTCATCTAATATACGCAACTCTTTATACCTAGTTTCTGGGATATGTTTATAAATTCTTATAAGCCTATATTAATAAGTTGCAAGGTGATTTTAATGTGGTACTTGCAAAATAAAGACATATATGTACCTTTAATCTCTCCTTTTGACACAAGTAAATTTCAGGCACTAGGGAGTCTGATGATATAGTTGAGACAGGACAGGCAGATATAAAAGTGGAACATATTAGAGAACAAATGTATTAATCCTGGAAGCTTTTCACGTGACTTCTGACAAGCCATTGATTATGACAGGAGTGTTTCAAAAGGAGGTCTGGAGAAGAGTGAAGTGAATGGTAAGGCACGCATTCTCAATACTCTCAGTGGAAATTCCAGACCTAAAAACAACTGAAAGAGAAAGTAATAATAATCAGATGAAGGGTCGAGTTTGGCTCCAGAATGGGAAAGTAAAGTGTTTTATGTTCCAAGAATGTGAAGCAGGCAAGTTTAAGTTGAACTGCTTCATGGTTCTGAGCATGGCACTCTCTGAGTGTTGAGGAAATGTTTGAATTAATTTCTAGAGAAAATAATAGTTCAAAAGATTTGCCTCTATTTTGTTTCATGATCATTTTGTAATCTTTAAGATGAGTACAGTAACATGGAATACTTATCTTTCCTTAGGGTTAAATATTAGATGAAATTATGTTTTATATATGATATGAGCTTTTTCTGTTGAACTGAATTTGAGGAATTATGCTAGTTAGCAAATTTCAATAAAGCGTTTGTGTTTCTGTTACAATGCATACCTTTAACTTCTTTCCAAATGATTTAAATGAAGGCGTTAACACAGGGCTTCCTTTCTATAAGCACACTCCACAAATACTATTAATACTTTTATTCTCAGTGTTTTTTCAAATGATATAATTATAGAAGCCAACCTTGTATTATTTTATATATATTTGTTGGGTATCTATAGTATTATTTGGAAAATGAGGAAAAATTTCACTGAGTTTTCTAGTTAATTGAAGCCTAACATTTATGCATATAGTTGTAAAAAAGCACCATGGCCAGTGGTCTTTAGTGGCAATATTTTAGAAGTTCATAGAATTTGGATTTTCCTTATCAAGCTACAAAATTAGGTCTGCTCATTATAAGATAGTTTAAACCTAGAGATGCTATGACTAAATGCAAAACTTCAAGCTGAATAACCCTTGAAGGCTAAAATTAACATGCAAAAGTTTTTAAAATAACTTGCAAAAGTCATTTCTCTTTTTTAAAGTTTGCGTACAGCCCTCGAATATAGAATTCCTTGTCTTCTCATTGTTGATGATTCTATGCCTATGCTTTTGCTCTTGAAAAAAAATGTATGACTAAATTATCTGAAGTTTCTCACATATATAGAGCTATGTCCTAATTGTCTTATAATGCTATATGTATGTTAGTGGTTAGAACCTAAAAGAGTGAAATTAATTTTATTAAATATCATTGTTAGTGTTCTAATATTCTCTGTAATTAAAATTTACATTTTAAAATGTTCCTTATGTTTTCTGAAGGTGTTCCAAAAAAAGATACTGGGTTTTTTAATGTATACATTAGGTTTTCATTTTGTAATCTTCCTAACCTTTTCTGGTTTCCTTAAAAGTCTGAAAATTTAGTCCTTTTTAGTTGAAGTCATGTCATGGATTAGTTCAGAGCCTAGGTCAGATTGCCTTATCCTAGGTCTTTTGGATGAGAATAAGAACCAGGGATGCAGAGGGCTTATGGAGTTGCAAAAGAAAGAAAAAAAATTATTTGTGTTCCCAGTCATTGTGTGGCTAAATCTGAGTTACAAAGTCCGGAGGAAGTAGTTGCAGTAATAACAATTATCCAGATAACCCATGCCTTGTCAATATCTCCATCTTGCTACTCCCCACGCCTTTGAAGGCACAGACAACAATTTAAGTTCTTATTCTGAACTTCTCTCCATTTACTCTCTACCTGCCACCGATTGCTATTCTCCTTGACTTTCAGATTCCTGGTGCCATTCTCCAGCTATTGCTTACCTGCCAGCTCTCTGGCTGTTTTTTTTCTATTCATCATGGGTTAAAGTGTGCTCTCCCAGTTACAGTGTCCCGTGATGTTTTTGGGCAAGAGAATCCTTCTGTCATCTGTCACCTAATAGCCAAATATTTTGCAACTCCTTTTAGTTGATCCAAGGAGTAAGACCTCTGCATGAATGTTAGAAAATCCAGAGAACTGTTTGGGAACTTGAAGTGGGTTCTTGTTCCCTAAGGAAGGAATGCTTATTGAATACTGAATGAGCTGTGGACTGATTAAGGTTTTGGTCTGCCCAGTGATGTAAGGAGACAGAAGAGAGAAATTAGTTGCTAGTAGCTAACATTTGTTATCTGTTTACTGAGTGCCACATACTAAGCTAAATGCTTTACGTGGGTTATGTCATTTAATCCTCACGACAGCCCCATGATGAAACAAGCTCAGGCAGGTTAAGTAACCACCCCAAAGTTAAGTGATAGAACTGGAACCCAAAAATCAGATCTCTAGATTTTTTGAAATGTGTAAATTACAGAGTGTGTCAGGAAATAAATGAGCAGATTTCTTCCCAGTTAGACCTTAACTAGCCTGAAATGAAGTGGAATAGATGCTGACATTTGTGGTGATAGGGCCCATCAAAAGGGATATGCAAACACAGGTGTGAGATTAGAGATTTATATTAATGTAGGGAATGAACACATTAACTGTAATTTCACTAAGATGTTTTCTTTCAGCTGATAGTTTTTGGCAGAAATGGAAACCAAATATATTAAGTATACCATAAGTAGCTTTTTCAGTATAATGTGCATGAAGAAACTCCAGAAGTTATGAGAATAAGAATGGGGGAAATTCAGATGGGTTACAATATCCATTACCTTAAAACTGTGAGACAAGGGTTCCAACCCACAGGTTAACATTTACATGCTTAGGACTGGCTACATCGATGATTTAAAAATAAGAGGAATCAGGATTAGATACAGAGAGGAGTGGGAAGAATAGTTTGTGGAGGGTGGGGAGGAGGAACTCTGTCAATGCAGAAAAAAAATGACTGAATATCAAATTAAAGAACAAAAGGAGCTCCCATAGCAAATACTGGGATGAAAGTAAGAATGAGTAACTGAGGACTTGACACTCTCAAAGAAGCCTTTTGGATGGCATTTATGCAAGCTGGTCATTCATCAGGTCTATAAGGAAGACCTACCTCTGAGGAAAACATTCTATTCACATAGCTCTGTTGTTGAGGGGCTCATTATCTAGCCTACGGCTTTTCTATATGCTCTTTGTTGCTTTTCTTCATTGGTACCACTTTAAAAAAAAATAAAAAACAACATTTCTTTGATCATTGTATGTTTTAGTTTACGTATAGACTCATGTAATATTCCAAGATCAGTGTTAACCAAAAACCAAGAGTAGATTTATGCTTGAGATAGGAATGATTTAATTTAGCAGGTCAGGAAAAGAAAATGGAGGTTCACTTGTTATGGACTGTGCCTTTCAGGAGGATAGCTTCTTGGTTTAGTCTAGGGGTTCCAGACTATAGGGGGTTCTACTCCCAGATATTCTGGGCATCTCAGTGGTGTTTTTGGTGGTTGTAACAATGATTCATGGGTGCTACAGGCATTTAGTAGACAGGAGATGGGGATGCTGGAGCACCTCCAGTGCACTGGATTGTTCTGTACAATGACTTTTCCCATGTCGTGCTTGATTTTTTTTTTTTTTTACTGTTCCTTTTCATATTCTACCCCCATGGTTTTATGTACTCTGATCGTAATTATTTTGTGAATTGTTGGAATATTATACTTTGTTTTGTTATGTTTCTGTTTAACTCTTGTTCACCTTTTTGGAAAAGCACTTCACTAATGTGGTATTTGAGCACCAAAACATACATACTATGCCAGTCTGCATTTGGTAGGTGTTGCATTCACAGTGTTTGTAGGAATGGGTACAGTATCTCACTTCTTGATCATGTTATATAATTTACTGTGCCTTATTATTTATGTATTATTTTGTTTTGAATTACTTTGCTTTGATTTTCATTTTATATTTTATTTATGGAATGACTCCCTTTTAACAAAACATATGTTTACCTCACTAATACTAACGTAGCTGTCATCTCAGACATATTGTTCCTATAACTAAAGTTATATCTAGATATTTTCCAATTTTTTTTTTTTTGGTAAAAAGATCATCTTAAACCCTTAATATTGCATACTTCCAGTGCCCACAGCTTGTAAGCATAGTAGATGAAGAAACCAGCCAATATCAGCATCACAATAATACTTCTTTGTAGCCCCCTTCATAAACAGAGTTCAAAGCTCTTTATGTATTGTGAATGCGTAGCTTCCCAATATCCCAGTGGAATAGGGCAGGCAAACTTCTCAAATGCAGAGCATTAAGACCCTTTGGTATGCCTGGGGTGGGACATTTAGTTCTTCTGTTCCCCCTGCAGCTGTCTTCATAGAGCATAAGGCAGGTGTCCTTTTCCCTGGATTGTGCTATCCATATAGTGAGGTTCTGGTCTTTGGATAACCTTTGCATAGAAATTCCTAGAAATTCTTGAGGAATGTTAATCATAAAAAATTCTATTTTTTCCAAAATTTATTTATTTACATTTTAATTCATGATGGCAATGTGTGTAAATAATGTCATAAAGGAATTCCATTGAGAGAACTTTACTTTTGGACTTAGGGACCTCTGAAATTTATTTAACTTGTAAGTCTGGAGCTCCTAAAGGTAAAGGGGAAGAGTAGAAAATGAGGCTAGCCAGATAGGATAAGGGCAGGAGAGAATTTTTGATAATCTAGTATTGATGCAGGACAGGGCAAATTTTTCCGAGTTGGTAGGGGGAGACCAAGCCCTGCACCCAGAAAAGAAGAGGGTCCTTTCGCAGAGAGTGAAGAAAGAATTAACCCTCATGCCAAATTTAGAGTCAAAAGGAAAGTTTATTAGAAAAGGGGTAACACTGTGCAGACAGTGTGGTCTATTCTCAGAGGCAGAGAGTGAGAGGGACCCAGAGAGCCGTGAAAAGACAGTGAGTTGCAGGGAGACGAGGCGGGGGTTGGTGGTGGTGGTAATTCAGTTTATATATCAGTTTTTAGTTCCTGTGATATCGACATACAGTGAAGAATGGGAAGGGTATGTAGTGTGAAAAGGAAAGGATATGTAGAGTGAAAGGCCTGCTGGCAGTTCCTAGACTTTAATGCATAGGTTCCCCTTGGTTTTAGCCATAGGGAATGAGTCTTGGTTCCAGTTTCCCCTTCACAGTGGCTGGGAATGGGTTGCTAGTAATGCAGCAGAAATCTTCCTTCGTTCTGTAGGTATCCTACTGGCCTGGCTGCAGGATGGATCAGCATATTGCAGTCTCTTATTGTGGCTTGATTAACATTTTAATTCTATTGCCTCCTCCCTACATTAGTATGATGAAGATAACTACAGTAGCTGAGTGAATATGGAGGTGGAGAATCGAGACCCAAATTGAGATTTAAGATTGCCCAGTAATATTGGATATCACTTCCCGTATCTTCTAGTAAACCTGCCTACTAACTGAACTTGAGAATGAGTCTGTTAAAGGCTTAATGAGATGAATTAGCTGTAAGACCTGCAGGATAAGAATAATTACTTTCAATTTTGGTTGTTTTTCCCATATCTACAGATGTGCTGAAATGGCATGGAACTATATACACATTGCACCAATGTCATTTGTCTTGGTTTAGATACTTTAGTTATGTAAAATGTAACCATTGAGGGACACTGGGCGAAGGGTACATGGGACTTCTCTGTACTATTTTTGTAATTTCTAGTGAGTCTGTAATTATTTTAAAATTAAAAGTTAAAAAATAAGGATTGCCAAGTCATATATTGTGGAGAATTATGGCAGAGTTCTTTTAGGATATTGTCAGTTTCTGTGTTAATGTTATGTAAGGGGAATTTGTCGGGTGCATGACTGACCGAATGAAAGGACTACAAGAGGGTCTGAACTATAGCTGTGGCTGTGGCAATGGAAAGAAGTGGGCAGATATGGTAGATATTATGGAAGCAGCCTAACAGAATGTGAGGTGAGGATCACTCCAAGTTATTTGACATATAGAGTATAAGAATAGTATAATGTTTGGGAGACCACCTAGGAAGACCAGATGCTGTAGGGGTAAAAATAAAAAAAAATAAAAGATTGTAAGCTGACAAGGTCCTTGCAATCTGTAAGGTCAACCAAGGGTTGCCTTGCCTAAAAACAAACAAACAAACAAACAAACAAACAAACAAATAAATGAAATCACTTTGGGAAAAAAAAGAATAATATAATGTTAGTGGTGGTAGGGAATATAGAAATAAAGAGTATGTTTTCGGGATAATGTAGTGCATTTGGTTGTAGTGCATATGGCTTATGAGTGCCATATTATGGGCCAGTGGATATAGGCAGTGGACAATTCAAAATATTAGTCTGTGTTCAAGAGGTCATAGTTGAAAATATATAAACAAATTACCACATAACAGAAGTATTTGAAATTGTGGAAAAGAATATTGCTAAGTAAGAGAATATGAGTGGAAAGACCTGGGAAAATTAATCTCCCAGTGGGTTTTTAATAACCCTGGGTAAGTTTCTTCTTCCATAAAATTGAGAACATAGTATATTCCTCAGGATTGTTGTGAAACCAAATGAAATTATCTGTGTAAATTGCATAGTGCTTGGCATGTAGTAAACACTATTAAGGATTAGCTATCATATTATTTATTAAATACTTTGTTTATGCATCTAGAAACAACTGAATACTACTTCTAACTTTAGAAGTTGAATTGAATGTTTAAAATTAAACAAATGATATTATTAGCAGTGATATTTTTATTTCTAAAATTAGAACTTTTTGGTTTTTGAAGGTCTGGTCAATTATAATCTTGGAAGTAATTTTTGTGATAATTGTTTAATTCATTGTAAGGTATTTTTTTAGAAAGCTCTCATATTTCTTGACTGTTAATTCCTCTATGATGCAAACTTGGGTACAGTAGTTTCACCTTCACTTTTCTCATCTCTTTCTTAATTATATAATTTCTTCACCTTTTGGGACTTAGAGACATACTTTTGGTTGAATATATAATTTTTTTTTCATTAGGTAGAGCTTGAGGTAAATGAGGGATGATGATACTAAAACTGAATCCAGTGGTTGCTGGGCTTTTTCCGATGAAAATGGGCTACAAGGAACCCAATTGTATTTGGCATCTGTCTTCTGTGACAGGGTTATTATGCTCTAGAAGTGTCATGTGGGGGAGCCAAAGCACTGTACTTAGTTTCTAAGAGTCCATTCAGTATAGAAAGGAAAAATAATAGTGAAATAAAGTTCATGCTTTGCAGTTTGATTATGTTTCTTCCAGTGCTTTAATAGTAAATGGTTAGAGGGGTTTATTAAAATAAATAGTAAATTCATAAAACTAAATGTTAGGTGCTTATACACCTAGAGTTTAAACTTTTTACATTTGCATTTTAATTGCCCTGTTGATATTTTAAGGGTTAAGAGAAATTAGTATTTTCAGTTGGATATGTCATATCACTTCAGAGCTGAAGTTGCTCTAACTTAGGCTGCCGATTCCTTGTCTAACCCACTATGAAATGCCTAAAAAAAGCAGCCTTTGGAATGTAGGCTTGATTTTCCCAGCCAATGAACTAATATTTTCTGAGTGCCTGTAGATGCAAAGCACTGTAAATTAAGTTGAAAATATTGCCACTTGAACAAATCCTTAAATAAACAGTTTCGATACTGTTTGGTAGATCATTATACATCAGAGCTATTGTTTGGTTCTCTAGATACAGGTTGTTCAGAGGTGCAGTGGCATCTGCATACAAATAGATTGGAATTTGCATTTGGAAGGGATAGCTTTTTTTTAAAAATTCTGTTTCGGGTTTCTTTTAGTTATATACCCTTTCAAATGGATTAGAATTTATTTTAGTATCCCTGTTTAAAGGTGGCATGATTTTTCCCCTCTGTTTTCTACTTCCTTTGACACACAGGCACGTAAAAGAAGAGCTACAGCCTGGGTAGGATTTATGGCACAATAAGCATATGATTTATTTGAAGATTTTACTAGTAGAAAAGTTTGCCTTTGAATTTTGTTGCTTTTTATATAAGAGGATTAATTCTAGAACATAGGGGCTCTCTCCAAGACCCTGTCTTCATCGGAAACAGGTTCAATATATATTAGAAATGATCTACTGTCTGCTTCTTCCACCATCCCTTAAGCTCTTGATATTTATTACCTGATATTGTTAAGAGTTGCTTACTTTTGTTTTGTTAGTTAATGTGGTGTTTTGGGTCAGTTAAGAGAGGAAATACTTTTTAAAAAAAGTCTCGGCATCACTGTTTGTTAGAGAATAATTCCTGTAGATAAAAGTAGTGGATAAACTTGGTTTTGTTGTGATGGCAGCTTTGGTACTTTATTGTCCTCTGATTTCTCTTTGTTTAACAAAGAAAATTAACAGACCACTTCCCTTTTAATGAGTGCTTTTCTTTAAAACTGTATAATTAAAAGCCTAGTGAAACAAACCTTGGCTTCTGCAGTACCGAATGGCAAAAGTAGAAAGAAGTTTTTCCCCTGCCCTCCCTCCCTCCTTCCCTCCTTCTCTTCCTTCTTTTATGCTGTATGAATCTAACCCATATGCTGTATGGGTTAACCTCTCGGGAAGTTAATGGAAAAAACTGAAAGAAAATATTTTTCTTAGTGTTATGTTAATTTGCCTCGAATAACAGAATCAGCCTAAATTTTGTGAAGTGCTAGGTTTAGCAAACTAAACTGAATTTAATTTATATTTCTTTATTTTTACTGTATGTGTGGTAAAATGAGCTAATTAATAAAGATTTAATGGACTATCTAACTGGTAAATTCACCGTTTCACTTTCTTAAACCTAAGAAGCATAATTTTCCTAAATTATGCAAAATGCTAATTAAAGGGTTTAATTTGCTAATCATTTCAGTTTGATTAGAGGCAGATGCTGATTATCTGCACAAGTCTAAATGGACCTTTCAAAGATGGCTTTCATTATTTAAAATCAACTTGTCAAACTAATTAAGACATAAACTTAAGGAATAACTAATACCAGTAGTTATCTACAGACTTCCAGTGTAATGCAGGGCATGATAATCCACAATGCTGTGCACCAAAGACTTGGTGCCTACAATATTATGAATGAATTTCAGTATTCCCAAAGTTTAAGAGTTGAACTGTGTTTGGCTTTTTGACTGAGCTCCTTAGATTCTCTAGTTGTAACTTTGTTGGTCCTTTGGGTCTCTGATTTTTTTCCTAGCTCTTTTTTTCTCTTGCTGTGAGTCAGACATCACAGGGGAGCTGAGACATGTGCATTCAAACCAGTCATAGAAACAGGCAGATGTATGACAGACAGGTATGCCAGGTTTTCCTCACAGGTGACCAGATCTTCCTCTTAACAAATCTGAGATGTGGCAGGAAACAGTCAACAGGTATGGGTAAATGTTAATGCCAGGAAGCAGGAGGAGCAGTTTAGTAACTGAGCAAAAATTTGGATCCACATTCCCGGCCTTTGTATTCTTTCTACCTTGTCTTTTTCTTAGAGCCAAAATGGAAAACTATTTTGTCTGTAGCTGATTTAGGGTTTAGACTAGGGAAACCAAGTCAGAAACTGCATCACTCCTAATATGAGCCAGGCAAAATGGCCCAGTAACAAAATGTTTGGGGTTTTGCATTGGAGACCTCGGATGTTAGGATAGGAGGTCTGAGGTATAGCCGTATGAATCTTACTTTGACCTGCACCAAGATCAAAGGTACTGTAGGATGATTGGGGATAATCTAGAGGTCATATGGATTGGAGGTGAAGAGCTCAGGCTCTGGTGCCATAGCACCTGGGGTTGAATACTGACTTGCCACTTACTAGTTTTTTTGGCGGGGGGATTTGGTTTTCTTCTCTGCAAGATAGAAGATATAATAATACTACCTCATAAGGTTGGAAGGCTTCAATGAGCTAATATATGTAAAATACTTAAACAGTGCTTGGCAGATGGTAAGCACACAATAAATGTTAACTCTTATATTATTTGTTACCATTCCAGATTTTGCATGACATTTGCAAAAGATGGTGTATATAGAGAGCATTGGAATCTTTTCCCGATATCCCTTTGCGTTATTTAAAGATGATGGCTAGAAATACATGTACAGTAAAAAATGATAAGCTAATAGAATATGAAATGCTAGAGTTTTATTAAAATGAGTAAGCACAGATTTTAGTCCAAATCTTGCTTTCTTAAGATAGTGTGAGGGGGTTAAGGATATGAATAGATTAATGCTAGACTGACAACTGGACAATCTCTGATCATGAATACTATTTACATTTTAATTCAAGGGGTAAAAGGAGAAATTACTTGAAAATTCAGTTATTTTTTGGTTCCCAGAGGATTAAAAACAAATCACTATGCAATATGATAAAGGGAAATAGAGTGCTGTGGATTTTGTAACTACTTTGACCAATAGAATGTGGTGGAAGTGACACGGTGCCTGTTTCTGGGTGCAGACCTTAAATTGGCAGCTTCTACTTCTTGTATCTGACACACGTCCTTTCAGAATTCTGAGATGCCATGTAAGAAGTCTTTTTAGATTTGCTGAGTCTTGTTGGTGAGATCTGTTCTGAAACTTAGCGTACACCAACAACTGCCATGCTGGAGAGTCCATGTCTTAGCACTCTCCAGCTGTCCCAACTGATCACATATTTTAGCCATCCCCACCAAGGTGCCAGATACCTTGTGAGTGAAGCCATCATGGACTCTTCAGTCTGTCACCAGCTCAGTATCCCTAGTGACCATGGAGCAGATGAATTGCTAGCTGCATCCTTTCTGAATTCCTGATTGACAAAATCGGGAGATATAATAAAATGGTTTTTATTTTAAGCTGCTACGTTTTAGGGGTAATTTGTTACACAGTAATAGATAATTGCAATTGGTAGCTAAGCTGAAGCTTCTGGCTTCTTCAATTTGAGCTGAAAACACAAAACAATGTACCCCAAATACTTACGGACAACTCTGCCATAATTTGGAAGACTTTATAAAATGTAATGAATATAATATAAATAAAAACTATGGTTAATAGTATGGAAATGAAATTCTGTAGGTGAATGGAGTAGCTAATTCTGAGGGAGCTCAGATGACTCAGAAGGGACAGGAATGGGAGAATTGTTGATAGATGCTTTCTACTTTTCAGAAATTTGCATGGCGAAACCCCTTAAAAAAGAGCTGGGAAGTTTATGGCTTTTTAATTTTGAAGAAAAGAGGCTTACCACATCTCTGAGATCTGCCAGAATCTGAGGATCCTTTGGGTCTTCTTTATTTCCAAAAATGCCTTTTTATGTTCAGTACCCTGGGAAATGAGGTAATAAGGTATAAGGTAATCGATGTTCTTATACAGTGCTCTTACCTTCTCAGAGTTTGCCAAAATTTAAAGTAGCAGATTGAGTTTATTTCATAGCATAGGTAGTGGATAGTCCTTTCTGCTTGCTAAATGCAATTCAAAAGAGAAGGAGAACTAAGACCATATGTTTAGGGCACTCTATAGGTGCTCTGGGGGATTTAAAAGCACTTTCTGAAATAAAAAGGAGTATAAATAAATGAATAAGAACAATCGGAAGTTACTGTAGACACCGTGACAGGCTCCTTGATTTTTCTGTGCCCTTTTGAAATGGTTGCAGATTTGATTTTTACTTTCTTTTTTATTTTCACCATCTTGATATATGGAATTTAGATTATGGTAGATAAGGACAGGATTTTAAGTCATGTGGAAATCTATTGAATTTATTTCTTATTGAAAAACTGAAAGTATATTGAAAAGCTGTTTGATTAGTCCAGGGAAACAGGACAGTCGAGGCCTAATAGAACCCTTTTGTGTTGGCAGACACATTTGCTGCTATTATAACACTTTGCTTAAGGAACAGGAGAATCATGGATGAATGCAAACACATACACAGCTGTTTGATTTTGCTGCTCAGCTTTCTGGATTCTTTAAGCTGTATCACTTTTAGATTGTAATGATCTCACCGGAGGCAAGAAACAAAGTGAACAAGATGCAGCATAAAATTCTGTTATAAGTTTTCCAGGGCTGCTCTTAATTATTTCTACCGAACAGAAGTAATAATTTTGCTTTTTTTTTGTATCTTGAAAAACTAACAGTGACAAGGAAAATGTGGATAAGGAACCAAGTGACTGGTACTTTGAGTAAGAAATCAGTGTCCAGATCATTACAGAAAAGTATAAGGGACCTACAATATATAAATTCAGTGTTTTCTCTGTCCTTTTGCGGTTTCAAGGACATAGAATTAAAATGGGCATTTTAGGTGTGGTGGGAGTTTAGGCTTTGGAAGAAGCTATTATGTGGCTAAGATGCATATTTACATTATTACAAGAATATGATGGCTCTTAAAGGGAGGTTCACATTAATGTTACAAGGTTCTCAAGGCTGAAATGAGTTCTTATCTTGCATTTCTCATGTAGAGGAGTAGAAGGAGGGCTGTGACTTGATGGGGCACGTAAGAGTAGCCCCTCGGCAGTGCAGGTAATGCTGCTTCTTGTCATACTCTAGTGTTGCAATCCTTGGCAAACTGATGTCCCTGAATATAACCAGCCCTTCTGAGTGACATCATGGCTTCTTTCTGTATTTGAATCCATAGCTTAAGTGCAGATGAAGCATTTGAACATATTAGGAATGTAATTAGGGATAGAACTTTAAGTTGAATAGGGGTATATCCAAGCAGAGGAAGCTATTGGTGGAATTTGAAGTAAGATAAATGGGTGAATAGGGTCTTTCTTCCTTCTTGATGTAGGGCACATGAATGAGATGGTGGAGAACACTTGCTTAAGTCCCTTGCAGCATCAGGAAGTGGCTTAGAGGGACTTGAATCTGCCAACCTCTTTCCTACTAAGATACCCAAATGAGCACACAGTTTGTAAGAAGAGTGCTTGCTGTGCAAATTTATCTTTAAGATAGGGCTCTAGCTACCAGAATTCTGCACCTAAGCCCACCCTATATAGAAATTCTGGAGTCACTGTTGTCCTTGGTATAATTTATAGCCTGTGTTTAAGAAATGCTTTATATATATTCAGCATTATGCTGTGAGTTATGGAAGATTTACATTAACATATTTATAGCTTGGGAGAGCAGGAAGAGACTTTTCATGAAACAAAGGTAAGATAATCACATGCCAGAATGTTTAATATAGTCAACGAGTTAAGAAAAAGTAAAGGGGATAATTCTACTGGCTTGATTAATCTAGGAAAACATCATTGAGCTTAATAGTATTTGGACTAAATCTTAAAAGATAAGGCAGAAAGGAGGTAGCAGAGATATTCTGATAGATGGAATATCGTGCCAACAACAATCTTAAATGCCTGAATAATTTTTTGAGGAACTAAAAATGTTGGAAATGGTCAACAAATAGGACACCTTTATCAAAGCCATAAAACTGATTTAAACTATTTTCAATTATAAATATATGCATATGAGCATCTATTGGAATAAACACCTCCTTTCCCTTCATCCTAGGCACAAAAATGGCTTCTTTCTTTTATCTGCTTGAATTTGAAATTTATGATGGAAATACAAATTTAATAACACCCGACAGTATTAAACTTAATTTCCAAATATATAATTTCCCATGGTTTACAAGAGAAAATGTTACAAATTAATTTCTTTTTCTGACCTTATTTTTCCCTATTTTATTCTCCATTTGCTTGAATAAACATAGCTTTACCATGGGGTCCATATTGACTAAGCAAGTTTCATCCTTTCCTCCTAGCTAAATAAAGACATATTTTAGTAATACTACTGTTAGCTGCTTAACTTGGAAAGCTTCAGTATACATCAGATCTTTCATGAATCAGGGTTTGGCTGCCTCTCCGCTTTTCTAGTGATCTTGAAAATGTCCAAAATGCCACATAGTTTAAAAAGTTAGAACTAAGTAAAATTGAACACTTTTCTACTTGGCTGTGTTGTAAAGTGGGAAGGGCAAATTACTTTCTTTTATTTTTTTGGAAGACATTTGCCAGTTGGAGCCTCAAGAAAGATTGAGTTTTGGAGGCCTTTAATTGTGCACCAAAAGGTTATTGCCGAAGATAACATAAGGGAGATGTCATAAAATAAAAATTTGAAGCTCAGTAAAAGAGAGCTGTGTGAAGAAATAGGCATTCTGCCAATTAACTGGGTGCTTTAAATAAATAGTTTGGAATTAAAGAAACAGTTGCAAATTTCAAAGACTTGATTAACTTCGTTTATATGGAAATGGGAGAGAGGAACAAACTTCAGATTACTGTAGTTGTAAAGCATACTTACTATTCATTAAAGTTTTGCTTCAAAATATTTACTGCTTATAAGGTTTAATAATGTAAAATCAGAGGGATTGTTAATCTAATATTTTATGTTAACCATTGAAATAAAATTCCAAGTATATTTTGGTGAAAATATGATTATAGGAGTTCAGTCCTGAACTATTGACTGTCTCAGCAGTCAATATTTCCAAAACTGGGTACAGTGTGGCTATGAGTGTGTAGCAGGAAGATCCATGAAGTCTATACAGTAAATGGTACATGATCCTTGGGTCTTCCTATCTGTTGAAGAACCACAACACAATTGTGTAAGTAACCAATTAATAATAGAGGAGATGTGTAGGAAAACATTAATGTTCATCTTTCCATAAATATCTGGCTTTTCTCATGTTGCATTAGTTTGAAGTAAAGAACAGCTTTTAGGTTTTGTTACTGTACTTAATTTTATTTGGATAAAAATGCCTTTCATCTAAACAAAAACAAAGTGTATTGCATTTTTTATTGAAAGATATTTTTGCTGGGTGTATAATTTGAGGTTGGCGGGTACTTTCTTTTAGCATATTAAAGATAAGTGATTCTACTGACTTTTGGCTTTCACTTTTGCTGTTGAGAAGTCAGATGATACACTTACTGTAGCTTTTTTGAGGGTAAGATAGCCATCCTGCTTGTTGTCTTCTTTTAAGATATTCTGTTTGATTCAAACATTCTTAGTTTGTCTAGGATTAGAATTTTTTATTTATTCCACTTGGGTTTCACCAGGTTTCTTGAATCTGCAAAGTAGTATCTTGTACTCATTCTGAAAAATTCTCAGCCATTACTGATTTTAAACTTTCCTCTACCCATTCTTTCTCCTCTGTTTCTGGAATTCCAATCAAATGTATTTGAGATTTTCTTACCCCACACATCTCATTCTCATGTCTGCGTCTTCCTTTTGTATTCTTTGTCTGCTGAGTTTCAGATGATTTCTCCTGAACTATTTTCCAAATTCCTTATTCTGTTTTATCTATGCCATTGGGTTTTAAATTTTGGCCATTGTAATTTCTATAATTTCAATTTGGTTCTTTTAAAGATCTGCCTTGTTACTTTTTGTGGAGTCTTGTTCTTGTGGATATTTTAAAATTTGTTGTTCTTTTTTCTAAATATTGTAGGTTGCCTTTTAATCTGTGTCAGATAATTCTAAGATTTAAAGTCTGTGTAATATATTTCTGCTACTGTTCTTGTTTCTCATTTGTACTGCCTTGTTTTCTTGTGTGTCTGGTTATTTTGACTGATTATTATCTTCACAGTTTTTTAGGGGGGGTCCCAGGATGAATGTGCTCTCTTCTGAGAGGTATTGTGTTGCCTCTGTCAGGTTTATGGGGGTCTTACCAATCAGGGACTCTTTTTAAACCATTTTTAGGATTATGACTCTGGCTCATCCACACTGTTGGTATGTGCCCGGGATGTGTGTCTGGGGTGGCCACAGCCTCTCAAATGCCTCGTTTTTCCTAGCTTTTTATCCCATGCTTTGTTCAGTGCCAGGAGTACCTGCTCTTCATTCTCATGTGGTTGGGAGAGAGGTAATGGGTGAATCCTATCCAGTTCATTCTTTTCGTGTGGGAATCGTCCTTTGGAGTCCAAATTTAACATAGGGTGAGTACCCTTAAGGATTTCTTGTTTGGCAGGTGTTAATTTTTGTCTTTTTCTACCTTGACCCTTGGTGCTGAGGATCTGAAGTATAAGCAGATGGCATTGGCTGATGCCCTCAGGGCAAAGGTGGCTTTGGTTCTCCTAGGTTTAAGTTTTTCTCAAAATTTAACCTGGCAGTTCCCCTAGTCTTGCCAGTTTTTTAATGCTCTTAGACTAATACATATATGTTTTTGGGTATATCCAGTATTTTTTATTGTTTTCAGTGGGAAGTAGATCTGGATAATTTAAGAAATCAAACTGCCTAATGAACTGGGCTGGAGCCTAAGAGACTGTATGTATGCTCTTCTGTGCTGTTGGAGATGTTACCAACTGTATCCCCCTCCACAACATGTTTTTTGCAGCCTATCAGAAGGCTGAGTTGGAGGGAGGATGGGTCTTAAGGGTAATATTACTTTAATCTGTTTAATGTGCTTGTCTGGCAAAACTGTTAGGGAAAACTATTTTTATGAAAAGTACCAGTATTATTATATTCATCCAGGCATGTGAATGTAGTTCACAACTTCTTCCTGTTTACTTTCCATCTTTTTAAATTGCTTACTTCATTCTTCCATTTCTATAATATTATCTTAATTCTAGGATTACCTTAACAACTGCTTGTTGTTATACTGTAATAACCTCTTAACTGGTGTTTAATTACTACCAGACTGAACATCCTTTTGTGGGCATGAATTTTTATGGCCTCTTGTGAATGATCTGTTTTTATCAGTTGATGAAATACTTTATATGCTTTCACTATAAATTTTTAGTCTTTTGGAGTTTTATTACATAGAATATTTATTTTTTATTCTCTCTCTCTCTCTCTCTCTCTCTCTATATATATATATATATATATATATATATATATATATTCTTTAGTTTGAATATGTCACCTTCTATAGTTTGTATATTCCATTTTATAAACATTTCACCAGGTAGTGTGATAAGAGCTGGGAATATAAAAAGTACAACATATTTATTTGTGCTTAGGTTCATATTATAATGTGGGAGATATACAAATGCTTGTAGTACATAAATACTGTAATACTGTAAGTTCAAGGAGGAAATAACTTATCGAGGAAATCTGGGGAAGCTTTGCATAGATCTTGTATTAGTTACATAGATATTTTCCAATAGAAACACAGGGTATGGAAGGACATTTCAGATATGAGAAATATGTATAAAGTCATAGACATTAAATCATGGCATGCTGCATAGTGTGCACATAGGGTGCTATAATTGGAGAATGAGTATTTTGGGAGACAAAACTTGAAACCAGGAAAAGTTGAAAGACTTGGGTTAAAAAGGGATATTGATGTACCCAAAGAACCTGTGTAGAGGGGATAAAGGACTGGGTAAATGAGGAGGCTGAGGAGGTATGATTGGGGAGAGTGTGTGTCAGTGGTGGGGCTGGTTGTGAACTGCGCTGTGACAGTGGGAGTGGGCTGCTGAAGTGGAATGTGAATGGGCAGAGTGTGCCAGGGACTGGGGGACTAGTCTCTGACAGTCTGTATGGATGTAGCAATCACTTCTGACAGGGCAAGAAGGTGGATGTTACGATGTTGACAAGGTTTGGATTTGGACTACTTACGTCACAGTGTTAGCACAGAAAATCTCTGTCCTGAGAAACCTCTAAGTCCTGGGAAAACTGGGATGGCTGGTTACTGTAATGAGCTGCCAGAAGGGCTGGGTGAATTTGAGTCATTGACTGGTGGAGAGCAATCATCTGAAGGGAGAGGGGCTGGCCAGAGTGAAGGGAGAGAAAGGAGGGAATGTGTTTATGCTAATTTATGCTGGAGTGGTGTTCCCAGGAGACAGTGTGGAGGCAGAGCAGCATTTAGAAGAGTGGTCGAGCATCTATGTGGGATGGGGTTGGTTAGTAGAGGACATAGTGGAAAATGTTTGGAATGAGTACAAATGAGTTAGGTGGGGTCAGGACTGAATTAGATGAGAACCACTATAAGCGCAAAGCTAAGTCTATTGAAGGGTATATATATTGGGCACTGACTGTGGGCAAGAATGAGAGACATAGAAATAATAGAACAAAAGATTCATTGAGAATTTTGGTGTAAAGTTGTTTCTGTTCTGACTCCAGGTGTCCACCAGACTTTTAGCCTCCTGGTTGGAATAGAATAATATAAAATCTTTATTCTGGTCTATTTTTTTCACTGCCACTTATTTCACTAAGGTTTGATACTCTTAAATTTAACCCATTATCTTTTGCAATATACTTTACATTTGGTCTCAGGAATAAATAAGTTTTTAAATAAATTTAGTTTTCTTAATATTACTTTCTAGATGGTCAGCATTATTTATTACATAATATTTTGTTTACTCATTGTTATTTTACGCATCACTATATTACTGGCATTTTTCTAGGCCACATCAGCCTGGGAGTGATACAGCTTGTAAATTGGCCACTTTTTGAGTCCTGCTCCCTCATGCAAGACTGGTGTGTGTGTGAGAGAAAGAGAGAGGGTGCTGGTGTGGGGGGATGGAATTGTTCATTGGAAGTGACTTATTTTAATCTTCTTTGCCCCTTGTGGCTTCCTAGGTTTCCAGTCTCTGCAGTGGTATCAGCTATTTTCAATAAATCTTCATGTATAATGCTATAAATGCTGCCTGGTTACCTGTGTGCTGCTGTTCTGTAAGGCTCAGCCAAAGCCACTGCCATAACGTGGACATTGGTGACTTTCAACTCAGTTTATTTACAGTTGTTTGAGCAAATGGTCTCTGAGCTAGGCTCTGAAATTAGGTTCCTTGTCACCTTTCTTCTACTATGAGTATGCTTCCTTTTATTCTGCTCATCTGTAACTCATAGGGCCAGGCACCAGGCCTGGTGGACATTCAGGCTCTCACAGAGCTTTTGCTCTCTTTCTGTAGCGTGCTGGAAACCAGGTTTTTCCTCTTGTGAGTGGCTGCTGCTTTTGGATTTAATTGTTAGTGGAGTCAGCTTGTCTTTTTTTATGAGTTTTTGCTGTTATTAAATAATATAGTTAATTTATAAATGGATATTTTTTTTGTTTGTTTGTGTTATCTTTTGGTGGTGTATCTGACTATAAAAGGTGCTGAAAAATGTTTGTTGAACGGGGTGGAATGGAATGTGTTCTGATGTACCCTGTCAGGTTGTCACGTATCTAACATATATCTGGTTCTGTCATGCCCAGCTTGGAAGTTACTGCTGTTTTGATTTATTTAGGCAACTTTTAAGAACTCTTGTGTAAATTAATTTTTTTAAGAGGTTCTTTTTCTTGTAGAAGAAAAGAAATATGCTTGAGTATAAGTAATTAAACTTTTTTTTTTAGTGTAATTTTTAGTTTATTCCAAATGTGCCTGTGCTAATAAAAAGAGGAATAAAGTAATCAGACGATTGAGTTTTACATTGATCAGCTTGGCATAGTTACTGAGACATCAACATACTAATTAGAATGTCAGGATATTAAATTACTGTTCATTTTCTAACTTTTAATGTTTTGGATAATTATAAATGGTAAGAAAATTTGTTAGTGAAGTAACATACCATTCTATCTATCAGTTTTTGTTAATTAACAGTCGCACAGTGGTAATTATATCTTTTTATTTCCTATTTTTTTGTCTTTCCTAAAGATTCATAAGTTATTAACAATTTAATAAAAATATTTTTCCTGTTATATAGCTTTTTCTTACATTTAAATGGAGTATGTTTTAAGTATTAGATTGTAAATAGAATATTGTTTTCAACTTTTATTTTAGGTTGATTGTGTTCTGGTTATTAATTACTATGTAAAAACTACCCTCAAGGTAAAATGATAATTCTAAAACCTAATATCAAAAATTTAAAGCCAAAACCTAACTCTAAATTTCAAACAATAACCATTTTATTATCACAATTTTGAGGGTCAGGGATTCAGATTGGGCTCAACAGGGCAATTCTGCCCCATATGGTTTCAAATGAGGTTACTTGATTGGCAGTCTGGTCTAGTATGTATAAGACAACTCTACTCACGTCTGTTGCTAAGGTGAGTACTTCTAGAAGGCTGAACTCTTCTGGGATCCTCTCCATGTGACCACATAAACTATGGGGTGACTTTCCTTGGAATGACCCATGACTCCAAGAGAACAAGGCAGAAGCTTTCATTCCTCTCAAAGACTGGGCCTGGGACTGGCCTGGTGTCATTTGTGCCATATTGTTGGTTAAAGTAGCTATAGGCCAGCCCAGATCAAGGGGAGGGCAAATAGAGCTCAGCCCTCAATGGGAGGCTGTCCAAAGCCTCTAATCTCTACAGTAGGATTAATTAATGATTAGGTCACAGTGGGTTTGTACAACCAAGTACCCAATATAGATCACAATACTTATTGCTGATATAAAATCTACATTTATTAGATATATTAAATCACGATATTAATGTTAAACATTATGATATTTACTTTTAGTATTTGTTTTCTTCACAGATTTTTGATACCATTATAAAAAAATGATTCCCAGTTGTTTTATTATACATTGGATGTTTTAAACACTTTCTATTAATAATTTGTTTTAATTGTAGTTTTAATATAGAGTTGGAATTGTTAACATGTATTTTTACATGTTAGTGCAGATGTTTCATTTTAAGAAAAAGTGATATGTAAATCATTTATTTACATTTGTTGATATCATGCCCCTTTCCACAAAGGGTTTGAGATAGCTTTCAATAAGACCCATATGACAAATCTGTATACAAGTAGAATATAAATAGCAGTGGATAATGGGGATCAAGAGAAACAGTAAATGACGTCACCATTTGTCCAGTGACTGAGCTCCAATCCTAGGAGTCTTTTTCTCCAGATCCCCTTTATTTGCAATCAGTCTCTGCTGTCTCCAAAATCTATGCCAAATCTGTCTACTTGTGTTTTTTCCGCCAGTGCTTCTCTAGTTCAGGCCACCATCATCTTTTCCATTGACTACTGTGATAGTCTCTTAAGCATAAGCAGTATAAAGCAGATCTTAATTTTGTTCTGTTTAATATACAGTTCTTAGTGTAAAAGTCTGTATTTACCCAGGTTTGAGGGCTCTGTCTACCTCTCTAACCACCTCTTTACCACCACCTGCCTGCCACTGTCCTTTGCTGGCTTTCTTTCTGTTCCTCCAACTCACCAGCCTTTTTCCCCTTTAGGGACCTTTTAGGGTCTTTGCACCAGCTGTTACCTTTGGTTGGGATGCTCTTATCACACACAGGTTTGTTTGGCTGACTTCTTTTTATGCAAGTTTCCATTTAAATGTCACTTCTTCAGAGAGACTTTAATTGACCACACAACTGAAAGTATACATCCTTCCATCCACAGTACTTCTGTTTGTTTTGTTTCCATCGTAACTTGTTACCTGATAGTTTCTTGTTTATTGTCCATTTCACTCCATTAAAATTAAAATTTAAGCTTCATGAGAGCAGTTCTTTTTTTTTTTTTTTTTTTTTTGCTTATTTATAGTTAGAGCCCATCTGCTAGAAATAATGCTTTGTACATAGTAGGTCCTCAGTGTTTTAGAAAAAATGACTGAATTCTACATTTAAAAAAATCAAATGTTAGAATTTTTGGTGATATTTTTAGAATATAAGTTTATTTTAGAAAAGACGATTCTTTTCCTGGGATTTACTCTTAAGACTGGTGACTTGTATCAGAATTACTAATGGACCTTTTAAGAAAATGTACAATTGGTGTTTGTAGGTCTAGGCGTCAACTGAAATCTGTAATTTTGAAAAACTTCCCTGTACATCTGATGTACATTCTTGCTTAAGGACCAGAGCTATGTAGAAAACTTCTGGTCAGATTATTTATAAATATGATTGAATATTGTTGATTGAAAGTGTACAGAATAAATCTCTGGAAAGCCTTATTTATATCTTTATTTCAGAGGCCAGTGTAATAGATTAGTGGTTCCAAAGTGGCATGCTCAAGATAATCATTTGGGAGTGTGGGAAGTAAATAATATATTTTTAATCTCATTTTTAAGCTTTTTTTAGAGAAAGAATGTTTATGTATATAATATTACAGTAATACGTATAATTTATAAGTATATGTATTTTGGAAGTATGTGCTCAAAATATTTCATTGATAAAGATGTATGATCCAGAGAGGATGGAGATGACTCTGCCAGTTAGGATAGGTTATGCAGTGGTAAGAAATGATGCCCAGACCTCAGTGACCACCGAAAAGGTTTGTTTCTTGTCCGTGCTCTTTGTCCTGTGGGCCATCTACAGCCCTACTTTGCGTCATACTGACACTACAGCTCAGGCTAATTGACCAGCCTTTGCCTGGAACTTCACCAGTTGCTGCAGCAGAGGAAGGAGAGAACTGGATAAACCATGTGCTTGTAAAGCTTTAGCTTGGGAGTGACACTTCTGCTTAGATTTCACTGGCCAAAGACAGTTATATGGTCACGCATGAGTCCAGCAGGTAGAGGATGCATAACTGTCCATCTGCATCGGGTGAATAGCAGTGCAGTCTACACAGTCTCTACCTGTCTGTTAACTGTATGGGACGTTTGCCTCTCCAGAGCTCACTCTGTCTCCTGTCAGGATTTCCGGCAGGATGAGACTGCTCTCCTAGTTTATGGTTTGATGAAGAATATCAAAAAGAAAAACCAACAAACACAGCCCCGAATCCAGAATTATATTAGTAGAGTAGCGTGTACATAATATAACTACAAAATACAGAAAGTAAACTTTACCCAAACTTTTAGAGCTTAGCGTGATTTGTGCTTGACAAAAGGATTATACCATTATACTCTGTGCCACTTGAAACATTCCTGTATTGACTATTGAATGGGTCGGTATAGTTCATAGGGACTGAGATGTGGGGAATTTAAGTAGTGGTGGAACAAGAAGAACCTCACAGCTCAAATGTTCAGGGTCTTTGCTGATTGAAAATTAACCAGATTGATGGTTGAGTATATCTGGAATAGTAATGTAAGTCACTCAGGACATGTGATTTCATTTAGAGAAGTTTGTTTATATACTTCTATTCAAGATGTTTTTTTATGAAGTGTGATATATAGCAGATCCTCGAATAATGCTGTTTCATTCAGCTTCATTTTGTTATAATGTTGATGAGATGCTGTAGGAACTTACTCTTTTTTAAATCAATTAGTCTATGGTAAAATTGGTTTTGTTATACATTTTTTTCTCTTGAAGTCACAGAACCTATCGAAGATGTTAAGTGAAGACTTACTTAACTCTAACTTCATTGTAAGATATTGCAGCGATAACCTAGCTTGCTTTATTAGTTATTTTGAATAATCTCTAAAGACCAGTCATGTTAGTTTAATAAAGTGACTCATAAAATCAGTAGTTTTAACTCATGAAAATGTACTCAAACGAGTTTTGTTGAAGGAAACATTTTATTCCTGTGGAAAAAATCCTTGAAAATAGGTGGTAATCAAAATATACAGTACTGATAGTAATAATAAATGTACCATTTATTAAGGGCATGCTATTTGTTATACCTATTCTAGACACTTTTCATACCTTATTTAAAAGCAACATAAAATAGATATTCTTTATTTTACTGATGAAGAAACTGTGGTGTGAAGAGGTTAATTAACTTGTTCAAGATTTGAAGTTAGGTTTCTGCAATTACAAAACTATATGCTTTCTACATTGTGGCTCTGCTTTTGTAATTGCTCCACTATAACTGTTTTTCTCTCGTACATGAGATTCTTTGTTAGTAGAAGCAGGAAGCCATTTAATTTTGTCTTGCTCTTTTAGAAGATGAGTGTTTGTAAGACATAGGAGACTGAGAAAATCAAATATGCTCATTTTTTTCCCAGTAATTTTTAGCCAGAAAGCAGTAAAGAACACTCGAGATTATTTTAAAAATTTGAAATAATGAAGTCAGTAGCAGTTTACACTAATAGTAAAGTTTCAGACAATTATCCTAATTTTCAATGAAAATTCTCTTTGGAAATTTAAATTTTGGTTTTAACTAAATAGATAAATGAGGATTTAGAATATGTGTGATAAGTGAATGAACTTTTTAATTCACCAAGGAAAAACAGTATTTATGAAAGGTTAGAATGCAGGAAATGACATGCGTTCTAGATAGCATGATGTTTTGGGATGCACCTGGTTATTTTGCTTGAATGGTTTAGAAACATTGAATTTCTTGGAATTTTATTCATTATTTCTAATCTAAGCAAGACTAGGTAATTTTTGGGGGTACATTTCAGTGGAAGAAATGTACCAAATTATGTTCTTTGTTCTTTAATTACGTATTCTAGGTTTCTTTTGAGCTCTTGAGACTTTTTAAAAATTGACTCTTGATTATAATTTTTAGGCAGAAGGCTATTTTAACAAGTGAAGCCTCTTGTAACTAATGTTGTATAACAGTTGAACAGATGTGTGCTTCCCTGCTTCCCTGACATTTACTTGATAATCAGTTAATTACTTATAAACACCTTTGGTATTATTTATACAAATATTTGTATTGACGTTATGGAAGGGAGAGATACTATATTACTCTAAAAGTAATAGTAGTACTTATATGTTGCCATGAGATTTGTTTAGTTAGAATCCAAAATCATATTAGGACAAACATCTGTGTGTTCAAAGATACTTATTTTCTTTTTTGCTGAAATAAGTGATTACAAAAGAACCATGGTGGGTTAACACATTTGGTCTCAACTTCCGTTTTGTCAGATTCAGTCTGACAAAAACCAGTACATGCAATCAATTATAATTACCCGTAGGTGGGAGAACAGACATCTATATTAAAATTTTATTTAATTTTAAATATGTTCATCAAGCAAATTTGAAATGTATTTTTATATTTAAATGAGAAATTCATGAAAGAAATAATGAAAAGACTATCATGAGATGTAAAAATTTCTTTTCCTCTTTTTACCGTATCACTCAGTCATTTTCTTTATTAGTGCTGTTTGAGAATCACATCTCTAAAACTGGTCTACCTATTACATTTTTAGTTTCTATATTTTTATCTTGATGTTATCTTTTCATTACCTAAAAGAGATTGAGGTGAAAAATTTCAATTGATGACGTTTTCTTGCATTGATCTTGATGTTACGTGTTTGTTCAACTCTCTTGCAAAGCAATACCATGTTTATTTGGAGACTGCATGGCTTTGTGGGCTTTACTGTCAGACTTCAGTTGGAAATCCAGTTTGATTTTTATTCCTATTAATTAGCTGTAGAACTAAGATAATATCTACCTTGTAGGGTTGTTGGTAGAATTAAATGAGATGGTTAATTAAAATGATTAGCATGTTAACTAGTGGATGGTATGTATGGCTCTCAGCTTTTATTGACTTTTGAGCAATCTATAGATTGACATGCCTGAACTACCTCCCCTGTGCTCTTTCAACTTTCACATAACAACCAGTGAGCAAATGTTTTGATCCATTCCATAGTAGTGAGATAGCTGTCAGCCAGCCAGTGATCCTGTTCGTTTATTGCTATCATTATCTTTATGTTATTGTTTGTGCAGTTACTGTAGTATCTTGTAGGGGGTTTTCTCACTGTGCCCTTTAGTAATGGGCCACAAAAGGGCAGAGATGTAGTGACGGTGGGTTGAATGGGCAGTGCTTTGGGCCCAGCCTTATTTCAACCAGAGTAGTTTTTTTTTTTTTTTCCTTTTATGGAAAAACAGAGAAAGAAATGCTTAACTATCACTAGTAATAAGAGTCATTAGTCTTTGACTCAGTAGATTTGGATAAATGTGGAAGTTATTAGGCATGCCAAAAGTGGTGATTCTGCAGTGTCAGTCTAATACCTATTGGACTTAAGCTGGTCAACAGTATCTCTGATTTTTAGAGCAAAAGAACAAAATTAAAATGATATGCAAGAAAATAGTGAATGGTTAGAAATTGAAATAAGAAAATACCATTTATAATAGCTTTGAGAACATGAAACGTCTAAGGGGTAAATTTAATAAAATGTGTGAATATAGAGAAGAAGGTAGAAATTATCTGTAACCCCTTTGCCTAGAGTAAGTTTTATTTTGATGTAGGCTTTTTCCCCACGCATAAACTTATATACGAATAGATACTTGGAATCTCTTAAAGATTTATTTGCTTTGTTTTCACCTATCTGTATTAGTTTACTTTCACCTAATACTATTTCACAGGAATCTTCCTATGATAGTAATCATAAATTTCCATAATTTAAAAAGAATTTTACTGACTGCATAATATTCCATTATAACACATTCCATTGACTTTTATTTTACTCTTTTAATCCTTTAAAAACTAAGAAGTATAACCATAGCCAGAAATATATGTGAAACAGAAACACATACTCTAGTAGATTATTATTAAGTGAACATTAGTCTGTTATTCAGATGAGGAAAAAAACTTTGCTGTTACCCTTGAAACATCTCCTTGTGCCTTTTTTCAGCTAATTCTTTTCTCTCTTTGCTAGAGGAACCCACTAGTTTCACTTAATGGTAACTGATTCCTTACCTTTTTTCCTTTAGTTGACCTTCTGAATATTCATCTCTAAACCATGTAATTTTTCATATTAAAATAAACCTTTATATAAGTAGAATAATTGGGTATGTTTTATCTTGTTCCTGGATTATTTTGCTTAACATATATTTGAGTATGCACATTGTGTGAAGTTGCAGTTTATTTTTATTGCTGTGCCATACTGTGAATATACCACACTTATTTATTCATTCTGCTTTTAGTGCATATTTGAGTTTCAATTCTTTGATTATTATGAATATATTACATGAAATATAAATTTTAGAGTTCATAAATACAATTTTATAGTAACACAGCTGTCTTCATGAATAAATGCTTGTTATGTTTCCTTGTATGTATGTTTCTCTGGGGCCTTGGTCTGCGAACCGGAGTATCACATGGAAACCTTTTGGAAATGAAAATTCCTGGGACCCAATCCAGACTTAGGAAGCAGGGATTCTAGGGCTGGTTCCCAGTAATTTGTGTTTTAACAAGCCTTCTAGCTGATTCTTGTGCCTGGTACGGCTTGAAGTCCATTGATCTTGGGTCAGCAAAATATGGCCCATGGGCCAGGTCCTGGCTGCTGGCTGTTTTTACATGGCCTGTGAACTAAGACTTTTTTATATTTTTATGTTACTTTATTTTAATTTTACTTAATTTTATTAATTTTATTTTTTATCCTTCCTTTAAGTTTTAAATAGTTGAAAAAAATTAAAGGAAGGATAACATGTCTTAGCACAGGAAAATTACATGAAATATAAATTTTAGAGTCCATAAATAAAATTTTATAGTAACACAGCTGTCTTCATTTGTTTGCATGTAACTGGTTTTTTTTTGCTGCAACAAAAACTATGTAATTTTGACAAACCTTATGGTTAGCAAAGCCTAACATATTAACTATTTTAGTCTTGTGTAGAAAATGTTTGCTTGTCTCTATGCCAATGTATGTCCTTAGGAGTAAAATTGCCAGGTTATGGGATATATATACCTTCAACTCGTGAGATAATACCAAATTTTCTAAAGTAGTTAAACCAATTTATATTCCTCTAGTAAGTTATGAGACTTCCTGTTGCTCCACATTCTCATCTGTATTGTCCAACTTAATTTTAGTTGTCCTGATGATGTATAGTAGTATCTTCACTGTGTTATTTTGCCTCCAAAATTATAATGTGAAGAATTTCAAACATACAGAAAAGTTGCAAGAATCTTGTAGTGAATATATGTGCTCACTACCTAGATTCTACAATTTACATTCTACTATTCTTGTTTTATACATTCCTCTATCTACCCACTATCCATTTCAAAATAAGTTGCAAAAATCAGAACACATCTCACTAAATTAACTAGAGTTCAGTGTTAACTGTTCCCTTTTTCTTAAAGGTAAAATTTACATACAGTAAAATGCATAGATCTTAAGGATACCATTCATGAGTTCTGACTCCTCAAACTTAGCAAAAGATACAGAACATCACTATCACACCTGAACATTTCCTCTTGTTCTATCTCAATAAACCTCTGTCCCGGCCATGCAAGAGGCAACCACCACTCAAATCTTTTTTTTTTTTTTTTTTTTTTTACTGTATTAGTTTTGTCTATTCTAAAACTTTATATAAATGGGACCATATAAGTCTTTTTGTGGTCATTTGCTTTCATTTTGGGGGGGAGGTAAATAACTAAAATGGGAATGTAGAGTCACAGGTACAGATAATTTTAGTCTTATAAGAAACTAAGATCTTTTTCTCAAGTGGCAGTCCCATTTACATTCCCACCAATAATATATGAGAGATCTAATTCTTCCACACCTTCAACAACATTTTTTTTTCCATTTTTAATGTTGACCATTTTAATGGCTATGTATATTTTGTCCTTGAGATTTTCACTATGACTTTAATTTGCACTTACCTGGTGATTAAGGAATTTGAGCATCTTTTCATATATTTATTGAACTTTTGAATTTTATCATTTTGTAAAGTACTTCCTTGTCTTTTGCTCATTTTTTCTGTTGGATTGACTATCTTTTTCTTCTTTCTGTCTCAGCCCTTTGCAAGTCCATACATTTTAGAACCAACTTGTAAATGTTCACACACAGACACATGCATAAGCTATTGTGATTTTGTTTGAGAGTGTGTTGAATCTATCGGTCAATTTGAGAAGAATTGGTACCTTTACAGTATTAGGTCTTCTGGTACATGTTTATGAGGTATCTTGTTATCTAGGTTTTCTTCAGTTTCCCTCAGTAAAGTTACAGTTTCTTTGCAGAGTCCTGTACATCTTTTGTTAGATTTATTCCTAGGTATTTGATAGTTTTAATTCTGTTGTAAATGGGACTTAAAAAAAATTACATTTTTGAACTTGGTTGTTGATGTATGGAAATACAATTGGTTTTTCTATATTCGATCTTGTTTTCAGTTATCTTGCTTAATTAGGTCTGTAGGTCTAATATTTTATCTGTGGTGTCTTCTGAATTTTCTAAGGATACTAATCATGTAATCTGTGAATGAAGACAGTTTTGTTTCTTCTCCAGTTCTTATAGTATTTTTTTTTTTTTTTTGGCCTTACCTATCTGGCTTTCATTCATGGAATCTTGTTCCCTTGTGTTCTTTGTTATCTTTGATTGTGTACTGGATATTGTATTTGGAAAATTATTTGGAGGGCCTAGGAGGATTATATCTTTCTCCATAAGATTGTCATTTGTTTCGTCCGTGGATCTTGGGGCAATGTTAGTCTAGGATAATTTTTAATTAAGTGCAGAATCTGAGGTCTCTGACCCACTAGATGATTGGAAACTGGACTATAGATCCTTATGACAGCTGATAAACTTCTGGTTCAACCCCACCTAAGTCCTTCAGGGTCCTAGAGAGTAGGAGATAGTTTATCTACTTTTGACTGAGTCTCTCTGAAGCTGCCTTCTGTGAATTAGCAAATATAAAAGTGGGCTTTAAATGACAGGCCTTGACTGTTGGCCTGGCAGTTCCTAAGTAACATGTGAGACGTTTGATATAGATGGGTTGGTCTAAATTACCTAGTTTACATTAACTGAAATTTAAGTTTTTTTTTTTTTAAAGATTCCATTGAGTTTTTAATTTCTGTTCCTGAGTTTTATGTTTCTAGAAGTTCCTTGTTTCCTTGTCCTTCCCTTTAAAATTTTTTCTTAAATAACTTTCTACTTTCCCATTCATACAGCTATCATCGCACTTGTCTTTTATTTCTTTATATGCCTGTATGCTTTGAGTTTTTTGTTTTTGCTCATGAAAAGATGTATTATTGTGTGACTTATATAAAACACAGTATGTTTGACATTGTATTTAAAAATATTTGTAGGAGTACTTTGAGGCATGCTGTGAATATACTTTTTTTTGAGTGGATTTGAGTTTGCTTCTGCCAGGTGTTTGGGGCATTTGAATTAGGGAACCACCTTAAAACAAGTTCCATATTGCATTTGTGCAGTAGGGACTCAAATGAAGTGAAGTTAGATACCTTACTTCATGTGGGGCTGACCTTGTGTGTTTAATCTTCTGTGCTTTAAAGAAGATGCTTTCAAAATTTTTATTAGTGTTTCTTCTTTAATTACTGTGAGAAGTTGATCTGAATATAACCTGCTTTACTGAAACATCAAATTCCACTATAATTATTTAACTGAGTACTTGTTGGACATTTTTAGTTTTTCTTATTATTATCATAAATAATGTTATGAATAAAAATTGTTCTTATTTATTTGTCCTGTTGTTTACTTAAGATTAATTCTGGAAGTAACACTGTTAGGATCTGTGTGTTTTAAGGCTTTTTGATATGTTGTGTCAAAGAGCCCTTTGGAAAGACTGTCTCAACATGGTGTATTCACTTTTGGATTACTAGTCCTTATGTCTTACTGCCGAGAGGTTTATTGAGAGTAACTCAGATGTCAAGTGATGTAAATATTTTCATCAGTTTGTCATTTGTAATTCATATCTATTTACAGAACTTTTATTTTAGTGTATAGAAGTTTAAAGTTTTTATCTAGTTAGAGCTATCTTTTCTTTTTAAAGCCATAATTAGTCTGAGATAATAGATTTCTAGTTGTTCCTAGCAAAACTAGTGTTTTAAGTTTGGAATTGTTTTATATGTCTAGAAAGTTGAGAAATAGTTAAATTACTCTTAACTGCAAATAAGTATTTTAATAAATTAACATAACTCTTGAATTGGGATAATGCTCATTTTTAGTCTATATTAACTTGAGTTTTTATTATAATTCCTTTCCTTTTGTATTCTAATATGTTTTGTTTCTGTGCTACTGTTCTTCTTTATATGTCCTCAGAAATTGGCAGAGTGGAAATCTGAAAGTATATTGAATTCAAATTTTCTTCCTTATTCTGGCTTTATTAATGATAATAGTGATTTAGTAATCATATTAGGAATGATTTGAGATTCAGGGTTCAAAAAATTTTATGAAAATATAGAATCTTCACTAGAATAGGAAAGTATTTTATTGAAATGAAAGACATTTCTTACATAGTATAAAATGTTTTTTTAAGATAGAAGATGAAGAGAAGACTCTTCGAGAAAAGGAGATTGCTTCATCTCCCAGTTCAAGCATGACTAAGTGGGAGTTGTAGTCAGTTTATAAGGTATGTAAGCTTTTAAAATACTTTCTAGGTTTTTAAAATGTATTACATAGAGGGTTATATACATATTTAATTAACCTATTTGTATAGCCTCTTGTCACCACAGCCTTTCCCTCTCTTGCAGATTTCTTCTTTACCCGAATAAGGGTGTGCCAACATTCTGTGTTGGGCTTTGCTTCTATATAGACATCCCTCTAACCCTGCTTGGGCTCCCTATCACAGGCCATTCTCTAAAAGAAATTCTCTCCTCACAATGCTTATACTTTATATTGCATGCTGGGCTGCCCCCTGCAAGCATATTCCATCACTCACTTGGCCCAGTACCTGTCTCTGGGTCCCAGCCCTGCATGAAAGTCTTTGCCGTCATTGGGCTCTGACACCATTCTTGGACTGGTGGACACTGCCACTCGGGTTCTGACTCTGTCCGCCTACTTGCTCTCCCATGGGAAAACCTTTAGCCTACCTAGGTTCTAGCCTGCACTAGGCCATTTCTGCTGTCCCCTACCCCTTAGCACAGATACTGCTTTGCTTGAACCCACTGAGTGGCTCTTGGACTAAATAGGATCAGAAGGGGAAGACAGGACAGCTGAGATTCATTTGAACTTTGATATCTGCAACACCACAGTTTCCTTTGAATGTACTCATTATTATTGGTGAGTGCCAGTGGTTTAAAATCCTGCCTCCACATTAGCCTCCAATTCTGGCTTTCCGTTTCTACCAGTTAGGCCATCATGCAGTCAGCCTTCCAAACCTAGAGTGTGGGAATCAATGTTTATTCCTCCTACATGACATACTTCCTATTACTCTGCCTTCACATCATCTTTTGCTTCTGCTTGGGCATTTTTATTTCCACTGTGACCATCCTGATAAGCTAGAATCATGGAATAGTAGACCTAAAGAATCCCTAAGGGCCATTTAGACCATCTCTTCCTCCCCTTTCCTGGTTTTATAGGTCTAGCTGCATTTATGAAATGTACTGAAACCGTAAGTATAATAAGTAAAAAATTTGGACTAGAAATCACATTTCCAAACTTCTATCTCCTTTTCTTGCCTAGATTATTGAATTAAATTCTCTTACCCCTCCTCTAATAGGTCCTGTGTGAATTACTTATTTGGCACAGCGTTACACATGGACTGCCCCATAAAGCTGTTTGACTTCCGTATGTATCTTATCTTGTTTTAACTAAGTGGTAACCTCCTTCAGGACAAGGACAGTGTCATAGTCATAGAAATCTGTAAATTGATAAAAAAAACAAAAAAAAACACCTATGTTAAGAATCATACAATCTATTGTGTGTTGTCACTGGATGTATTGAAGAATGATAGACTTATAGAGTCCCTAAAAGTTGAGCGAATAGGCAATTTGGGGACTTTTTTAAACCTAATTTTTCACCTCACTTTTAAAAAGGGAAAAAAATTGTTCGGAAGTTAAGGATGATTTCCTCAGCTTACTAATATATTCTGCTGATATCTTAAAATTTTAGTATAGTCCATAGGACTTTAAAAATGTGTGTAGAATAGAATTAGTTTTATTTTTTAATATTTACTGGCAAACACTTATTTTAATAGCAAAACTAAATGCTTATTATTTGTATTTATTAGTGTTGAGATTAACTTTTTGCATTGTATTTCTCTAAGAAGGAATGGAAACAGATGAAGAAGTTTATATTACTTGCTAGTAATTTTCAGCACAAAACATGTTGTACACACATTAGGATTTTAGTTGATGCAGAATAAAATGTGGAGGATATCATATGAGAGGAATGCAGTATGCTCAGATGGCATGAGTTGGGGTTTGAAATCCTGAGGATTATAATTCATAAATTTATGAGTTAAGTAAAAATAAAACATTCTGACTTAGGTTATAATGATTTTTCAAAACATCTATTCTGAAATGAACACATTTTTGGACTGCCACTTCTTCCTAATGCTAATTGTTTAGTTTTAAGGAGTATAAATTGATTTCCCCTACCCTTTTATTTGGGGGGGGGGTGTCCTGCTGGGATTATTGAATTTCTCACAGGAAGAATTTTATTTGAACTTAATACATATGAAGATTTAGGAGAATTTCAAAATGACAGATACTGCATATTTTCCCTGTTTCACTCTGAATTCAGATCCCTTTTGCTGATGCTCTGGATTTGTTCCGAGGAAGAAAAGTCTATTTGGAAGATGGCTTTGCTTATGTACCACTTAAGGACATTGTGGCAATTGTCCTGAACGAATTTAGAACCAAACTGTCCAAGGCTTTGGCAGTAAGTATTTCACTTTTTGCCACATTTCCATAGATACTTTATTTCCACATGTTTGCATTTTCATTTATACACCCTTAGTAGTTTTGTTCTTTACTTCTTAAGAAATAAGTTAATTTTCATAATAATATTCAAATTGATTATGATGTTATACTGGTACTTCTAGAACTGCTAGGTTTTTGTTACTACTCATAGTTTCTTATTTTTTTCTTTCTCTTAGTAAATACTAATGGTGAGTTGATTAGTTTTGTGAGCGGCCGCTGTGGGTTTCTTCAAGGTTGTGTCTTTTTGCTCAGAGATGGATTTCATATCCAGCCCTGCATAATTAGAGTGCTCTGTGGTGGATGTAACCCTTGAATTCTGTTCTGAATTGATATTTACTGTCAGTAGAGGGCAAAGTCTAGTTCTTTTCATACTTTTTAAAGCTATACTAATTATAGTGTAAGCATCGGCCAACTTTTCCTTTTAAGTTAAAAATTGTAGTATTTTTTGGTATAAATAATTTTTATCACTGACTTTCCTGGGTTACCTAAATATATATAATTCAGCTATATTGGTATTTGAGAAGACTAAAATGTTAATTCTGGTTTTATTGAATAAGGTAGTTTATGAAAATATCTAGCATAATAGGTGTTTAGTAACTTAATGTTCTCCCTCTCTAATCCTCTTTTTTTTTTTTTTTAATCCTCAGTAAAGTTGATGTTTTTAAATAGTTTTCTTATTTGTCTATGACTTTCTCTGGACCATAATCTACTTACAGATGAAGATAGTGTTTTTCACTACTGCAAATCTGTGTAGCTGACACTGATGTTTGTCTATTGGTTGACCATTCCCTTAGTTTTATTATTATTGATTTTGTTCACCTATTTTCTCTCTGTTGACATTTTAGGCAGCACTTCTTTATGTGACACAACCATATACTTTTCAGGACATTGAGCATCTCCGTCTCTCATCCACCGAATGCCAATAGTGGCCCCTAGTCACGATGACAACCCAAAATATCACCATTTATTTTTGAAAGCTTCTGGAGTGTCGGGACCCTCCTTGGGTTGATCATAGTGGTTTTCTCCACCTTTCCAAATTGTTGGTCTATGTATGTGATTCAATGGAATTCTGGCTGAAAATATGAGAAATTGGGGGCTTCTGAAAAAAGGCTTTCCTTGCTAATGGGCACATGTATGTATGCTAGTCAGTTTGTCTCCCTAGTAGTCTAATGTACAAAGAGGGATATGTGGTAGATTTTTGCAAATTTTATTGTTTTCTATTTTCGGGCAGAAAATGAGATGTAACAATATACTGAAATTAAAGACAAAATGAAATTCTTAAGTTAGTAATAAATTCATTTTTTCAGCAAATTGCACTTAAACTTTATACTTTGTTGAGAAAAAAATACAGCATATGAACTTTGAATTCTCTTTTTCTTCCTTTCCTCCTGTTCATTCTTTCCCCCCTCCAACATACTTTAAGAAATTTTAAAATAACATTTTAGAATTTTGAAATAATCACAAACTTACAGAAAAGTTGCAAGTAAAAAACGTTTTCCATAAAACATTTGAGAATAAGTTCCCAAGCTGATGTGCCATCACCCCACACTAAAGTGTGTAGTATCTGCAAAGACGTCCTCCACTGTAACCACAATTTAACTGTCAAAATAAGGAAAGAAGCATCAGTACGTGAATTACTGTCTGTTCCCCAGATCCCACTCAAATTTCACCTGTTGTCTCAATTATGTCCTTTATTTGTCCTAAATCACATGTGTTATTTAGTTATTATGTCTTTTTAGTCTTCTTCAGTCTGGAACAGGTGTTTAGTTTCTCCTTGACTTTCATGACTTTGTTATTGTTTAAGATTCCAGGCTAGTTATTTTGTAGACTCTCAATTTGGGTTTGTCTGATGTTTCTGCTTGGTTACATGCAAGTTGTACATCTTGAGCAGGAATGTCATAGAAGTGAGGGTATATTCTTTTCATTGCATCCTGTCAGGTGACATATGACTTTCATTTCACTTCTGATTGACTTTATTTAATAATTTATTTACCCATTCTGTTGTTGATATGCATTGACTTTTCTTTCTTGTGCTTATTACTAATACTGATGCTCTACTCATGCTCTGAACATTCTAGGAAATCTTTGGCAAACACATTTCTGTTGGTTCTATGTCCAGGACTGGAATTGCAGGGTAAATAATAATCTATATTGTGCTTTAGTGGATTCAGACTTACTGAATTTGTCTTTATTGCCACTAGGTTGTGGAGTGCTCTGGCCTCAGTGTCTTTGGATTTGATGGAGGAGGGACAGTGAGTTGCTGCTTCAGACAGTGCTCAACTTTCTCCTGGGTGGGTCAGGGCCAAGTTTGTTTGAGAGGTTGTTCAGAGAACCCTTTGCCTTATCACACAGGAGAGTGGATGGAATGTATTGCTTGGAAACTTGTTCTGATAGCTGTGGGAGGGAGTGGGAAGGAAGGGAGGAGATTTCTTATAGAGCTATGGTGAAGGAGAAATCTAAACCTAATGCTATGGTGTCTTTATTACTGTCCTTTCCAGTGAAGAAAACTTTGAATTGGAGTATGTAACTGAAAAATTTCAGTCTTATTAATGGGAATATTCTTGTAGAATGAGAAACATTGCTGTAAAGATGAAAAAAAAAGTAATTTAATTAGTGATAGAAAAAGAAAGAAATGATCTATAGGAAGTCCAAGTTGATAGAAGAGTTTTTTTTCCCGTGAGTTTATTTTTTATAGTTGACATTCAATATTATATTAGTTTCAGGTGTATAGCATAATGGTTAGACATTTATGTAATTTATGAAGTGATCCCCTGATAAGTATAGTACCCACCTGGCACCATACATCGTGATTACGATATTATTGACTATATTCTCTCTGCTGTACTTTATATCCCCGTGACTGTCTATTCTGTATCTACCAACTTGCACTTCTTAATCCTTTTACCTTTTTCACCCAGCTTCCCAACCCCGCTTCCATCTGGCAACCATCAGTTTGTCCTCTGTATCTATCAGTCTGTTTCAGCTTTGTTTGTTTGTTGTTTAGATTCCATATGTGGTGGAATCATATGGTATTTGTCTTCGTCTGACTTAGTTCACTTAGCGTAATACCCACTAGGTTCATTCATGTTGTCCAAAATGGTAAGATTTTATTCTTTTTTTTTTTAGGCCAAATAGTATTTCATCGTGTGTGTACTACATCTTCTTTATCCAGTCGTCTATTGATAGGCACTTAGATTGCTTCCATATCTTGGCTGTTGTAAATAGTGCTGCATTGAACATAGGGGTGCATATGTCTTTTCGAATTAGTGTTTTGGATTTCTTCGGATCAATACACGGAAGTGGAATTGCCAGATCACAAGGTAGTTCTATTTTTAAGTTTATACTGTTTTCCATTGTAGCTGCACTAATTTGGGATCCCACCAACAGTGCATAAAGGTTCCCTTTTCTCCATATCCTCGCTTATTTTTTGTTGATTTATTGATGATGGCCTTTCCAATAGATGTGAGGTGATAAGTCATTATGGTTTTAATTTGCATTTTTCTGATAATTAGTGATGTTGAGCATCTTTTCATATATCTATTGGCCATCTGTATGTCCTCTTTGTAGAAATGTCTGTTCAGGTCCTCTGCCCTTTTATTAATTGGATAGTTTGTTTGTTTGTTTGATTTTTGGTGCTAAGTTGTAAAATTTGGGTGTTACACCTTATTGGTTGTGTCATTGGCAAATATCTTCTCCCAATTGATAGGTTGTCTTTTCGTTTTGTTGATGTTTTCCTTTGCTGTGCAAAAACTTTGATAGAAGAGTCTTATCTCAGGTGATCTTTGAATTGTGATTTTTATGATAATGTAACCAAAATGACTGTTGAACATGCTCTAGGACTAGTGAAAGGTGGTCATTACCTTCTTATTTGATAAGAACTCTTCTTTTCCTACTGATCCTTTGAGACTCAGTTGCGGCCCCACTTCGTCCTGAAAGCCTCCTAAAGCCTCAAGATTTTTCTAAATATATCTATCTCCTTTGTGCTCTCACAGCACTCAGCACATTACCAAACTATGATAAAATTATTCCGATTATGTGTTTTTCTCGTCAACTAACATATCAGCTCTTTGAGAGTAAGGATTCTGTCTTATTTATAATTTTCTCTAGTGTAGCATCTAGCACACAGGGCAGTGCTCAGTAAAATTTTGTTGAACCGATAGATAATAACAACTTCTACTTGTCCGTAGTTTACTATTTATGCATTATCTCATTTGATCCTCTCCACTAGCCTATAAGATAGACAAGATTTATAGTCTGCATTATACAGATGAGGAAAATGCAACTCTGAGAGGCTAAGTAATTTGTCCAAGATTATGTCGGCTATTAATTGCTGGAAACAGAACTGGATCTCAGGTTTTTCCACATGTAATTCTTAGGCTCTTTGATGATAACTGTTCCATTGTAGGTTGTATTACCAGGGGATTTATATCTTCAAACTATGAGAAAATATTGGAAGGTAATTATATTAGGGTCCATTACAGAGCAGGCAAAAGGGTGAATTTGTAGCTGAGATGCAATAAATGGATAAGCAGTTATGGAAAGGAGTGAGGGAAAGATATATTTCTTTGCTTTACATAACAGTTTTAGAAGCTTTGGCCAGTTCTTTCAATTAATGGTTTATTTTTTAAATAACTTTTTGTTCACCCACATATTGTTTCAGATATTAGGGAGACAGCCTTTAACAAGATGGATGAAATTTCTTTTTTTATATAGCTTATATTCTAGTGGGAGATAGACAATTAGTAAAGAAATAAACAATAACAATATCATCATATATATATCAATATCGTGTGTGTGTGCGTGTGTGTGTGTGTGTGTGTGTGTGTGTGTGTGTGTGTGTATGTGTGTATGTGTATGAGCCAGATGAACACATACAGAGGAAGGTATATTCCAGGCAAGGAAGGTCATTAAGGCAAAGGCTCCGAGGAGGGAATCTTGGCATTTTTGCAGAATTAAAAAGGCTAGTGTAGCTGAAGTGTAGTGAGCTAGCAGACAGTGGGACAAAATGAGACTGCAATGGCCAGATACAGGACTTTAAATAAACAAACTGGCATGAACAGTTTGATCCTTAGCCTAATGTAGTCAAAAGCCATTAGATGGTTTTGAATAAGGGAGTGATTTATATATTTTAAATTACTGTGGCTTCTGCTTGAAAACCGCTTTGGAAAGTTTAGAAAGAACAGAAGCAGGAAGACTAGTGTGTAAGTTTATCACATTCATGTAGGTGGTGGCTTGAAATAAGGTGGTTGTGAAGGTAACAAGTGAGAGAAGTCAGTGAATTTCACTTATGTTTTTGAAGAATTGTTGACTTGACAGACTGGGTGTGAGAGAAATAGAGGAATCAGGATGATAATAATGATAGTTTCAACTCAGTGACAATTTAATATTTGTGAGGTGTTCTTCTAAATGCTTTACATGAATTAACACATTTAGTTTTCATAGTCACCCTATCCAGAGGTACCATTATTACCCTCCAAGGCTTTTGTATCTTTGCACAGGTATTGAGGAACAGAGGCAGGATTTGAATTCATCCATGCAATCTGGCTTCAGAGTCTGTACTCCAGACTACTTTGTTACACTGCCTAGATTTTAGCCTGAATAACTGATTAGAAGTGAAGTCTTTTACCATAATGCTAAAGACTGAGAGAAAAGTACATAAAATAAAATCAAGAGCTCTGTTTTGACTATGTTAAGTGGGAGGTGCTTATTAGTCGTCTAAATGGAGATAGCAAGGACTGAAGATAGCAGGTTAGATTTAGAAATCTGGATTTCTGAGTGAAGCCATGAGACTGAATGAGGTCTCACAGGCAGAGTGAGCTGGAGCTTTCACACACTCCACTCTCATAAAGCAGTGGAACATGCTTTGTTCATTTTTTAAAGCTTCTTCAATTGTAGCTGAGTTTCTTTAAGGCAAATTCTCTTTTTTCTCACATAGTGTTGCTAATTTCACTTTCTGTTTGTGAGACTCATCATTAGAAGGTACTGGTAAAACTTTAAAACCCAGACCTTCAGAAAATATATTTATACACTTTAATTTAGATGTCGAAAGGACTTTGAGAAGTTCCTAAGGAAGTAATCGATAAAAGGCAAGTAAGCAGCTCTTTCTGAGAGTCACAGAGAAAAGTAAGGATTTTCTTTTATTGAAAAGGATTTCATTTTTCACATTTTTTAGAATACCATTTGAATATGATTCACCAAATATTTGTTGCTCTGGAAAATTATTCTTTGTAGGTACTTCATCAGGTAATTTCTAAAGAACTTGGAATCCTCTTAAATCTTTTGTCCTCTTTTTAAAAGCAGTATTCGGTTTAGTTCCTTAAGCTATTGTTAAATATAATTCATTTTCTTGAATGGTTACTTACTTTGCAATTGTACAAGAATTTTCTTTGTCTTATTTGTGTCTAGCTAGTTGATTTTCTTGGGTTTTGGATTGGTTATTATGTCTTTTCTAATAGTGCTTCCTGCTTATTTAATTCTATTTTAAGTGGTTGCAATGAACCAGTCAGTGTTGTAGCTAATTCATTAGTATACAAGTTGTGGATACCATGCCTTTGTCCTCACCCTTATTATAAAGCTTCAGATGCCATTTTCCCCTCATGGTACTGATCTGTAGGAAACAAACATTGCAGTTGAAACCCATGAAACAGAAAGAAATCACTCATTTTGAGGGAAAAATAAACATGCCCTTTGTACTTTGAGACATGTTTACTGACTGAGGATGCTAAGCTGAGCTTGATTATTCCTCTATTTGTGAGGTATTGGTGTGTTAAGCCCTTGATAATGTCCAGTTTATGATTTGTTGTTCATTCTACACACATTTTATTAATATCTCAGGTTTACTGCATAGTGCCTAGGCGGTATGAGGAATGGAAAGTTTATGAGACAGGTCTCTGACCCTCAAGAACCCTCTTGTCTATTAGGGGAGCTAATATCTGTATATAAAGGACTCAGTGACTAGGTAGAACGTGGGGTGTCCTGAGAGTTGTTATCACTTGAGCTCAGAGAATTTAGAGAAAAGATAAGGTTGAAATTAGCTTGAAAAGATTTGGCTGTAGGGAGATGAGCAGTTTGCAGAGAGCAGTAAAGGTAAATGATTAAGTGCTGGAAAGCATGGGCTATTGGAGATTGTTTTAGGAACAGGGATGTGAGACAGAGCTGTTTGAGAGAGAAAATGATTTAGGTGTTGGACCTGTTGAGTTTTTTGAATTAATAAAACATTCTAGTAAACATGGGTTAAAACTCAGAAGATTGCTTTCAGATTCAGACATAGATTTGGGAGTCGTCCACATTGTTGTGAAATTTGAAGCTAAACTAGTAGATGCAATTTCAGAGGAGTAAAGAATAAATGGAGAAGTGTACCAAATACCAAAATGAATATTTCAAGGTTGGGTGTGGGGGTCAGATAGGGGCAATGAGTTGAATACTACAAATGAACAAATCATTACAAGCGAGTGTTGGCATCATTCTCTATTTGTATTTTATTTTAGGAAATAAAACTTGTGGCATCATTCACAGAATAGGATTGAATAAAAGTTATTTTCTTGTTTTAGTGAAATATTATAGGTTTCTGATAGAACAGCTTTCATTCATTGAAAAAATCAGTCATGTATACGAAAGTGCTTTAAAAATTTCATAGTGCTATATATTTATATTTTAGGTGTTCATTTGAAGGGGCTAGTTGATATGAAGAATAATATTTTAAGAGGTTTTGACTTTTATTCTTATTTCTCTTTCTAGTTGCCAGCAAATGTTAGCAGCATGTAGATATAGAATTTTTAGAGCAGGAAAGGATTTTAGAGTTGTGTTAATCATTTATGTGTTATCTTGCTCTCCTTCTGGGCAACTGGAATGCAAACTCAAGGTTTATAGATATCGGTGGACATGCTTGTTTGTCCTATTATGTATGATAGTGCTTATTAGCTTTCTTTTATAACAGGCTCTCAATAAAACTTATTGAGTTGAATTCAGTAACTTTGAGTAACAGGCCTGGATCTGTTACTATTGTTCTTGCATAACTCAAGTTTAGTGCCCTTTTTACTACAGTAGTTCCTTACCTCTCCTCAGGCCCAGTAAAATAGCTCTGCCCCATTACTGCTTTCTCTGATTTTCCCTTCCTATAGAGGTGTTTCCATGACATGTTTTAAATTTAGGGTTCTCGAGGGTAGAGGTTGTGCCATATTCAGTTCATTATCTCTGAAGCCTAGTACAGTGCCTTGAAAAGAATAGGTACTCAGGGTCTGAGGAATTACCTTGTGAGAGCTGCATGTTTGTATTCTCCGTATTTTTTGAGAAAACTGAGGTGAAACAGGGTTGCTCTTCAGCATAGTGATTATAAAAGAGTGAAGTACCTGATAATATGTGTGAAGTGCTGTACAAGCAGAACATTTCTGAAATCTCAATAGCAAATATTTATTATCTCAAAATACTTCTGAAGAACTGCTACAGTTGGCTGCGGTAGTTAAATTGTTGCCCTTTTGACAGTTTTTTTCTGGATTATGTAAGGTGCAAGTTTTATATTTTGTTTTGAAACTTATGAAGCAGTATAAACCAAGTTTAAACTCTAGCTACATAGAGAATAGCAGCTTCATTCTTCCTGGTTGAACTAATTCTCAAGAGTAATTGTTGGTCACTTTTTTTGTGGTCACCTTTGTGTCCACTGCACATGCCCTCCCCACCATTACAAAAAAGATAAGATTCCTCTATAGTCCTTTGTAAACACATCTATTCTTCAGATCATTTATCACTTTTACGAATTATATTTACTTGTTTTAAAGCCTCAGCCTGGATTGGCTAGAAAATACTTTTAGTATTTTTACACATGATTTATAGTTTATTTTTTTCCCCACTGAGCTGCATTGCTTTCATTGACACTGGAGTACACTAAAACACAGATTTTTATTCCTCTTACTTATGGTGAGAAAATATCAGCAGATTCAGTTATTAGGATACATCTGAATACTGAAAAGTCTTTTTTTTTTTGGTACTTGTACATTCAATTCTTTGAAAGGTCTGCTGTCATTTTTTCAGTCACTTCAAAGAAAGATGCATCACTTGTTTTTCAATTTAAAAATTTTGCACAGGGGGACCTAGGGATACAGAAAATGTTACCAGATTAAGTGTTAAGAGTGTAATTTTTAACAGTGACTTGACATTGAAAAGTAATAATTATGTATATATCTTTGAATTTCAGTTTTCTTAAAGTTTTCTGATTCATCATTAGTGAGAAAAAGTGAGAACAAGACACACACACACACACACACGATAAAGAGGAAATTAAACCAGAGTAAAATATTGTGTTAATTAAACTAACTCTGTCTGATAGAAATAGGATTGGCTACATCCAATATTAAGTCACCCATGTCTGCTCTTTTACCTACAATGCTTAATAATTATGTGCCAGAGAAAATAAATATTAAAAAAGAAAGTGGTTATAATCAGTTTGGCTTTCCTTTATAACAAATTCTCTTATAGGAAAAGATGTTTATTCAAGTTGAATTCAGTAACTTTGAGTATTCACTATGTTTCAGGCAAAAACGCTGGGGACACAAGTATATGGTTAAGCTTTCAGGGTGCTCAGAATGTGTAAGAGGGGGCAGCAATGGGGAAACGATGCAATCGGTCATCATGTGGTCAATAAAAGAGAAGTGTTGTACTGGGTACAGGGGTAGCATAGCAAAGAGAGTGATGAACTTAGTTTGGGTATCATAGAAAGAGCTTCAGTGATGTCAGCTCTGAGCTGGGTTTTTAGGCCTCTATCTTCTATGTGAATAATCCCTTGACCTTAGTTTTTTGTAGGGGTTGGGGTAAGGGATGGGGAATGAGAACACTGTTATTTGTCTTCATTTGTTTAAGTTCCCTCTTTGTTTCTTCCTTGTCCATACTCTCAGCTGATAACAAACCCTGTCATTTCTTTTCCTGCCTGCTCTGTTTAGGCAAGGTGAGTACTGTTCACATACCAGCTTTCTAATTCTGTACTTTCAAATTTCACTGCTTGTCTATTTAATTGCATACATTTATTTGAGGGTCTTGTCACGGAGTGCAGAATTCATCTGATTTATAGGCATTGTGAATTTTATCTCAGAAATAAAACTTATTAAGGCTTTCTGTCTTTATCAGAGTGACACAGAGAGAACCCTGTGACCCAAAGTAGGCAGTATATATACTAAAATTAGAGTGGTGCATAAAATGGTATCTGAAATATTCTAGGACAGCGGTCCCCAACCTTTTTGGCACAAGGGACCGGTGCTCCTATGAGAATCTAATGGCTGATGATCTGAGGCAGAGCTGAGGCAGTGATGCTAGTGCTGGGGAGCGACTGCAAATACAGATGAAGCTTCTTTACTAGCTTGCCCACCGCCCACCTCCTGTGCGGCCCACTTCCTAACAACAGGCCACGATCAGTACCAGTTGTGGTCCAGTGGACCTCTGTTCTGGGAGAGTAATGTGTAAGTTCAAAACAAAAATAAAAATAACAAATGAAAATTGACCTAGAATTGATAGAAATAATAACTGATACTAGAAATAATCAAAGAATGATGGAATTGAGTATAGCTAAATGAACCGATTTGATTTTCCCCTAGATTTTTAAAAAGGCACTAATATTAGAAGTAAATGTTTTATGAGGCTCTTGCTGTTTGTATAAAATCCTTCATTTTAAAAATACTTTTATTCTTTTATGGTATGTTTTAAAACGTGACATTAGGTGAGTTTGTGTTTTCATGCCTATATTTTTAATTAGAAACCTACATAGAGTAATGAGACTTTAGTAATATGGAACATAGTTAAGCTCTGGTTTTAAAAAAATATGGTTGTCCTTTGTGAAACTTTGATTTTGTCCATATACAAATTACATTTTGTTGAGTTGCAAAATAGATGAACAGTGTCAATGAGCTTACCAAGTTGAGGTATGAGTGGAGTAATGATCTAGAAAATAGAGAACTGAAACTGGAAGAAGAGACAGAAGACAGATTTCTTTCTCATATATTTGAAAACAAGAATAGTAGGCAAGATTGGTAACCAGAATGTTATCTTCTATAACTGTCCCATCAAAAATTCCACAGTTGTCACATCGACTATTGAAGGCTAAAATAATGGAAAGAAGATGAAATAATGTTCAATCTTTGAGGAAAAAAACAAGCTAATATAGCTTTGGATTTTGTCAGGGTAGCAATAACCTCCAAAAAAGAGAGTAACAATTTGCATTTATATAGTCTTTTTTTTTTTTTTTCCCAAGGAGTTTACATCTTTGTAAGTACATTCTCATTAATCCTTCGGTCTACTTTAGAGTTTTATTTAAAATATTAAGAAGGAAATCATCTCTGCTTCTTGAGGATGGCTGAAAAAAATGACATATTCTAAGTCATAGAAATTATTATTTTTTACCTTGATAGATGCAATGTTTTATGTGCTTCTACTCTCATTTCTTAACACTTGGCTAAGGAGTTTTTCCTTCAGCATATGTAGCTTAATTGTATATTGTGGGTAAGGCCTGAGGCAGGACAGCAGGATGGCAGGGGACACACACACACACACACACACACACACACACACACACACAGAGAAAGAGAGAGAGAGAGAGAGAGAGAGAGAGAAAGAGCGAGAGGGAGGGAGGGAGGGGAAAGGAAGGAGGAGGGAGAGGAAGAGGGAGAGGGAGAATAAATTTGAAACTGTATTTACCCCTTTAGTTTCATGGGTGTCGAATCACTCTTCTTAGGTTAAGAACCTCTGAACTTTACCAAGTATTGCCATGTTGGGTGATGGTGGTTGTGGTAGTGGTGATGGAGGCAGGTTTCAAAGTACTTAGCATATTTCAGGCACTATTAAATTTATATATGTATTGCTGATTTAGTCCTGTCAGTAACATTATAAGGTGGTTTTTAACATGAATTTTGCAGATGAGGAAACAGGCTTTGCAAAGTTAAGTACTGAGATCACAGTACTGATAGCCTAACCAAATCTAGGCCAGCACACTTGAATCCGTGGTTTCTCTGCTCATGATCTTTAATAGTGTCTCCCTCTGTGTAGGAAGTGGCACAAATATGATTCCCCCCCACCCTTAAGATTAGTATTGATAAACATCAATGTATTTAATCAACTCCTTACTCCACAGCCAAGGTAGAATTGGGGAATTCTATCAGTTATAAATACCTTAAACAAGTAGTTTAAAATATTTATCTAAATAAAGTAGGGGGTATTTTTCTGACCCAACCTGAGATAGATGTTTGCTCACTATACTGAAGTGGCTCAACAATGTGTCTTTTAAATCCACTATACTTTCCTTCCTGATTATTGCCTTTGGGTTGCAGGATATATGGCTGTTTAGCTTCAGTTATCATATCTTCTTTAGGGAGATAGGCTGCTTCTGCTCTTCATCAGGGGAGCAAATGCTTTCTTAGAACTGTTATCGCCTACTACTCTTTCCTAGCAAAATGCTGTTTATTTCTCTTTGACCTGACTCTGTGTCCCTCTCCTTTATTTGAGAGAGCAAATATTTTATTTTTTCATTCACTTTTGGTTGAGGCAGGCAGGGGATTATGTGACTGAGGAGCAAACCTGCATGTTTGCTGCAGGATTGATCAGCTCTTCTGAATTTAGGTGCGATGAAATGCAGTTACATGTAAGCGGATTGGAAGAGGACTTTCTTAATGTGTACCTGGTGGGCATGAGCTGTATTACATTGTGGATGGTAGTACTAGGAGGTGATAGTATTGCTGATGAGTTAAAACATATCTTCATCTTCAGCTAAATGGGCTCTTGATCTTTTGCATGTTGCGAGGAAAGGAGAGAATTTGGTGGAAAAGGAGCTTGCAATTTATTTTTAGAGAGAAACTGAATTGAGAGAGAAACTAAAACAAAAATGTGTGGAATCCATGCGAGTCTTGTATGTATCGGGGCTCAGTAATAAGTTACTAGCCAGTCTTTTTTTCCCTGTTTTTAGCAAGTGTTTTTGAAATGATCACATTGACTTTATTCTTATCACTTGGATTACTAAATCCAGATTGATTACTCACTTGAGTAATGGAGTGATGATAGTCACACTGTCCAGATACTCCCAGGAATGTACTGTCTCTGATTCTTCCTGCTCTGTTGTCCCAAGTTACCACATATGGCTATAGCAGGTAGCAAGAGGTGGTGGAAAAACATTCTCTCTGATATAACTTAGAGTCCTCTGAGTCTGCGTACCAATGTAAAAGAAAGGTCTGCAGACACTGGAAAATGTTGCAACAAATGCAAAGTTATTATTGTCATCCATTCTGTTGGGCCTGGGTGCCTGGCAGATGACAAGGTAGCCCTTGTCTATATAACTTATGCATTTAGTAGCTCCTCATTTTTAAAAATAAGTTTTTTCTTTATGATTCTGTTATATTAGACTGCTCTATTGACTGAAGTCTCTTAATTCATTGTTGTTTTAGAACAGGGACTTTGGAGGGAGGGAAGGATGGAGGGAGTGGGGAGAGAGAGAGAGAGAGCGCGTGGGCAAGTGTGTGTGTGTGTGTGTGTGTGTGTAAAATACACAAAACTTTCTTAACCATTTTTAAGTATAGTGGAATAGTATTAATTACATTCATATTGTAATACACTTATCACCACCAATCTACTTCCTAAACTCTTTTAGCTTGCAAAACTGAAATTCTGTACTATTAAAAAATAACTCTCCATGTCTCCCCATCACTTCCCCTGGCAACCATCATTCTACTTTCTTTCCTTTTTCCTTTTTATCTTCCTTTTCCTTCAATCCCTCAGTCTCTGGCCACCACCATTCCACTTTCTGTTACTATAAATTTGGCTTTTTTTTTTAATTTACAGAATCCACATATATGTGAGATCATGCAGTATTTGCCTTAGTGTGTCTTGCTTAGCTCACTTAGCATAATACCCTCAAGGTACATCGATGTTGTTGCAAATGGCAGCATACCTCCTTTTAAAGGCTGAATAATATTCCATTATGTGTGTGTGTGTTTGTGTTTATATATCACATTTTAAAAATCCATTCATTTGTCATTGAATATTTACATTGCTTCTATATCATGGCCATTGTGAATAATGCTGCAATGAAACAGGAGTGCAGATATCTCTTCTAGATAGGGGGTGTATTTCCTTTGGATTGTAGTGTTTGAATAAATAGTACTTAGACCACCTGTCCTCGCTATAAAATTTTATTTTATAAGAAAACTTAATTCTCTTTTCTTATTATGAGTCTAATATAGTCTTTGGACATGCCCTTTTCTCTTTTGATCCCCTTCACTCTCTAGCCATATTTCTAGTTCAGCCGTATTTCATTTCTTTCCTTTTTCTTTTATCTTTTTTTTTTCTTTTAGTGATAAAGCAAGGTAAGTCATGAAGAGGTGGGGTATTGAGGTGGGAGGAATTTATTAGTAAATAACATTTAGTTTTGAGTTGTGTAAAATGAGGTGCTTCTGTTAATATAACTTAATGAAAATAAAGTGAGAAGTAGAGAAAGGATGGTGCATTGTTTAAGTCTAAGGAATTGCTGTTGGGCTTTGTATCCTACTACATTTTATTTTTGAACTTTGTATTGCATTAATTTGTTTACATGCCTGTCCTGTATCTTACCTTCTCATAATAGTTGTTATGTCCTTATTGCTTTCTAGTATAGTATTTTGTATATGGGAGGCACTTGGAAAATGTTTGTTGACCCGAGCATCGACCACTCGCCCCCAGTTTTCCTCACCTATTTCTTGAATTTTCTTTGAAAGAAATAACAACATATATATTATACTACAATACAGTAATATATGAATAAATATACTATTAATTGTATAATAATATCTTAATGTATTAACATTTTTGAAAGAAATATCAATATAGCAGGACTGCCTTGGGAGGGGCGTGACCAGTATTTCTTTAAAGTTTTAAATTTGACCCCAAAGTCTATGACCATGCTACCCTGAACAAGCCCGATCCCGTCTAATTTCGGAAGCTAAGCAGGGCCGGGCCTGGTTAGTACTTGGGTGGGAGGCCACTTAGGAAGACCAGGTGCTGTAGGCATAAAAAAGAAAAAAGAAAGCATTGTATGCTGACAAGGTCCTTGCAATCTGTGAGGTCAACCAAAATTTGCCTCGTTTAAGAAAATAAATAAAAATGAATAAAGTTTTTTTAAAAAGCTAGTACTATTGTGACTTTGGTTTGTAGCTGCACTGTTTGTTTTTCATTTGATTAAAGAGACTAATGTAGTAAAAAAAATTATTAGTTTTTGGACATACAATGTATAAATGTGTAATTTGGTGACATCAACACCGTGTTAGGGGCAGAGCTATGAAGAGGAGCTTTTATATGTTCTTAAAGTTAAGCTGGTATAGATTCACATACACGTGTTACAACTTTAGGATGTTAGGTCATCCCAGTGACAAAAACTATTTCTCATATATATTCGGTCTTCATCTGTGATTTCTGGCTCATAACACCCTGAAGTGTTAAAGAGGAGGAAGAAACTGAAAGAAAAGGGTACTACAGGTAGACAGGATAACAAGTGTCGTACGCTGAATAATGGCCACCCAGAAATGTCAAGTCCCAGTCCCTGCAGATGTTATCTGCTAAGGAAAAGAAGTCTTGCAGATGGACTTAAATTAAGAGTCCTGATATGGGTATATTATGCTTCATACATACGATGGAATATTACTCAGCCATTTAAAAAAAATGAAATTCTACCATTTGCAATGACATGGATGAACCTAGAGATTATTATGCTGAGTGAAATAAGTGAGACAGAGAAGGATAAACACCATATGATTTCATTTATCTGCAGAATCTAAGGAACAAAAAGAATAAACGAATCAAAAACAGACTCACAAATATAGTGGACAATTTAGTGATGGACAGAAGGCAAGGGGGTGTGGGGGGCTAGGAGAATGGGGTGAAGGGTTAAAGAAGGACAAATTAGTTGCTGATGGATGGTCATGGGGATGGGGATCATGGCACAGGGAAGGCAGTTAGCATTAATATGTTGGCTATTGGAGGGCCAGGGGAGGGAGGGAGCAATTGGCGGGATTGTTTCATGAACTATATAGATGTCTAACCAATGTACTGATACTTGAAACTAAATAGAATTAGTAAATTAATTTTTTTTTAAAAAAGAGAAAAGCTTCTCTAAAAGTGAAAGAAAAGAAAGACACTCTTGTGCTGGCATAATGACAGATACATAATACACTGGAACAGTATTGAGAATATGGAAACAAACCCTCACATATATGGCCAACTAACTTTTGACAAAGGTGCCAAGACCATCTTAATGGGGGAAAGAATTATTTTTTCAAAAAATGGCAATGGGACCACTGAATAGCTATAGGCAAAATAATGAAATTGGATATTGTTCTCACACCATCTACAAAAAATCAACTCACAATGTATCGAAGACCTAAAATAAGAGCAAAATCTATTAAACTGTTAGAAGGAACCATAAGGCTAAATCTTCATGACTTTAGATTTGGCAAAGGTTTTTTAGATTTGACACCAATACACACACACAAAAAAAAAAACAAAGAAAAGGTAAGTTGCACTTTATCGGAATTGAGAACTTTCGCGCTTCAAAGGCTATCATCAAGAAAGTGAAAACACAACATATAGAATGGGAGAAAGCATTTCTATTCATATGTATGTCTGAAAAGGAACTAGTATCTAGAATATATAAAGGACTCTTACAAGTCAATAATTAAAAATAAATATCTCAACAAAAAATTGACTAACTTGGGGAATTGTTTCAGAAACTATATAAATGTCTAACCAATGTATTGTATACTTGAAATTAATAATGAAATTTTTTCAATAATTGACAGAGTATTTTGCATTAGTCAGCTCAGGAAGCCATAACAAAATGCCACAGATTGGGTAGTTTTAACAAGACATTTATTTCTCACATTTCTGGAGGCCGAGAAGTCCCAGATCAAGGTGCCAGCAGATTCACTTTCTAAATAAGGGCCCACTTCCTGGCTTGCAGACAGATGCCTTCCCATTGTGTCCTCATATGGTCGACAGAGAGAAAAAGAGAACTGGTCTCTCTTCTCTTCCAATAAGGACACTGATGTCATCATGGAACGCTATCCTAACGACCTCATCTAAACCTAAATATCACCCAAAGTCTTCACCTCTAAATACCAACGGAGTTAGGGGTTAAGGCTCCAACACTGAAGTGTACGGGATACACATTTAGTCTATAACAGATCCAGATAGACATTTCTCCAAAGAACATATGCAGATAGTAAAGAAGTCCATGAGGAGATGTTCAACATCATTAGAGAAATGCAGATCCAAATCACAGAGATACCACTTCATACTCATAGTATAGCTGGAGTCAAAAAGTCAGATAAACGTTAGCAAGATGTGGAAAAGCTGGAACCCTCACGCACTCCTGGTGGGAATATAAAGTAGCGCAGCCACTTTGGAAAACAGTCTGGCGGTTGTTGATACAGTTATCATACGATCCAGCAATTTCGCTCCTAGGTAAATACCCGACAAAAATAAAAACATGTGTCTACACAGAAATTTGTAACTGACTGTTTATAGCAGCATTGTTTGTAATAACCAATAACCAAAGGATGAAAACAATTATCTATGAATGCGCAAATGGATAAACAAAATATGGTATATCTATACGATGACATGTATATTATTCAGCCACGATAAGGAATGAAGTACATTATAATATATGCTATAACACAGATGAACCTTGAAGACATTATGCTGATGGAAACAAGCCAGTCACAAGAGACCACATACTATGATTCCATTCGTATGAAAGTCCAGAATAGAGAAATCTATAGAGATTTAAAGTGAATTAGCTGTTGCCTCGGTCGGGCTGGGGGAGAGGGATGTGGCAGATGGAAACGACAGCCAAGGGCTAAGGAGTTTTTCAAGGTGATGAAAATGTTCTAAAATTGACTCTGGTGATGGTCGCACGTTACCTGTGAATATATCGAAAACCATTGCATCAAACGGGCTTTTTTTTTTTTTTTTTTTTATGGAGCATACAGTTTATTATAAGAATTGGGAAAAACCAAGTACTTTAATAAGAACCACCCCTTCTTCACGAAATATGGAAGAGAGGAGCAGAGGCGGGGAGAAGGGCCTCAGGAAAGACAGTCCAGTCTCCGAAGTTTCACCCAGCTGCGCATCCAGGTGTAGATCTCCAGTGAGGTCCCTCCCGTCTTGTCCCTCAGAGAGCTCCAGGCCGTCCTCCAAGCTCACCAGGGTACGATGTTCCTGAAGGCCATGGAGATGCCCGACACCGTGGTAATCTCAATCCTGTGCAGAAAACGCTGAGACAGTTTGCACACCTCCATCGTCCACTGGACCGAATCCTTCACAAACTGTTTGTATCCATAGCTGTTTGCATCCTGGCTCGGGCTGATCTTTTGCGCCACACTGCCAGCCTCCCCGGAGCTCAGCATTTGTGACTCTGGCGTTTCAGATGCAGGGAGATCAGCTTGAGCTCCCCTGTTGTCGCCTCTAACTCTGCTTGGCCGTCCACAATTACATTGGTTTCACCTGGGCCCATTTACCCAGTTTTCCACGCTGTCTCTTGATGGATGGCTTAGAGCAGATGTGCCTCACTACGAAGTTCAAAAACATCCGGGCCAACCCCCGACAGCCCTGGCCATGGCCCGAGGAAGAGGTTGGGGTCACCCCATCAGGCTGCTGGGCAGGAAGGGCGTTTTCACCACTGATTCCCTCAGGGGCTTTGTCACTGCGGTTGCTGCCGGTGCCATGGGTAGAAGAGTCCACTGGGCCATACTGCAGGGCTGGGCAGGGGGTGGCAGTCCTGAAGTCCAGGCTGGCTGGGGGAGTGGCTGGCTCTTTGGCCTCCGGGCCTGATGGCTGATCGCTGTTGGTCGAGGCAGGACCGTAGCTCTTAAGGAAGGACTCCGCAGCAGGGAATGGCTCGACTCTGATAGTGCGGCACTTTACCTTAGGTGTTCTGTGGTTTAAGATTAGGTATGTGGCCAACACGCTGTTGTACTTTACACCTGTGACAGCCTCTTCGATCTGTCACTGCTCAAAGCCCAATTTCAGCATCTCCTGGGCCACCTGGGTGTTGACACTTTCGCGGGGCAGCTCCGTATATGGCTCGAGTTCATCCTGTCCCATATTTACCCAGGGGTCCTTCATCAAGTCTTCCAGGGGGCTTCGGTTTTGTGGGTTGAGTGTCAAAATATTTTTCAGGGTGTTCTTGCACAAAAAGGACACGAATTACGGGACCTGGTACTCGCCTTTCAGTATCTTCTGCCGTAGCACATTCATGTGTTTTGCCATAAACGGCAACTTTCCCGTAACAGTTTCGTAAAGGATGACTCCCAAGCTCCATGCGTCGGTTCCGGGGCCATCATAGCCTTGTCCCAGGAAGGCCTCTGGGGCGACATAAGGAAGGCTGCCACAGAATTTACGCATCTTGCGGCCAACATACCCACTGCTGAGTCCAAAGTCCGCCAGTTTGACGTTGAATTCAGAATCCAAGAGCACATTCCCTGGCTTCAGGTCCGTGTGGACGATGCCCTTCTGGTGGCAATAGTGCACGGCCAAAATCAGCTGTCGGAAGATGCCTTGGGCGTCGTGCTCATTAATACGGCAAATACGCTGAAGATATTCAGCTAAGCTGCCTCTGCTTGCGTGCTCCATTACGGTGAAGATGGTGTATACGGTGTCAATTACCTGATACAATTTTATAATATTGGGGTGGTTCAGGCTTTTCATGGTTCTTATTTCTTGTAGAGGTCTGTAGGCGCCCTGCTGATCAAGGACCTTGACATCCACCTCTACTCCAGTAGGAATATGTCAGGCCAAAATCACCTGGCCAAAGGTGCCCTCGCCCAGGGTGTGCAAGAGCTGGTAGTTGGCAATACGGGGCTCCCTGACGGGAGAGATGGCTGCAAGTTCACGTGGCATAGTGACCACTAACTACGCTAACTTATATACTATCGCTGTAAACTATACTAGCAGACAACACTATGCTGACTGTGCTAACACTAAGAAACAATACTAACTATGCTAACTGTGCTAATACTAAATGTGCTAATACTAATGAACAATGCTAACTAGACTAATTAACTGCTAATACTAATGAACAATGCTAACTGTGCTACTATGCTAATACTAAGAAACAATGCTAACTATACTAACGATACTAACTCTATTAAATGTACTAACGATGCTAACTACCAATACTAACTGAAAAAATTTTAAAAGAACAAAATGAGAAAACAAAGAGAAAAGATATGTGAAAAGAACAAAGAAAAAGAAATAAAAAGAAAAAGGAGAATAACAAAATGAGAAAAAAAAGGGAAGAGGAAAGGGAAGAGGAAAGGGAAGCGGAAAGAGAAGAGGAAAAATAAGCAAAGCAACAACAAAAAAAGGAGAAAACAAGCTAACTAGTCCAGTCCAACAGGTCATCACAGATCAGCTGCCTGGGCTCTACGAACAAAAGCCTTAGCCTAATCAGGGCCTTTTATAGGAGTTGGTTGTAATTCCATCACAATGGTGCTTGTGATGAGGTCAGAGCAAGATGTGGACCAATCACGGCTGGATATAAACCAGTGGTTCCCTCACTTCTTGGTCTCAAGATCTTATACTTTTTACACTTAAAAAAATATAAACAAAACCAAAACAAATAAGGACCCCAAAGAGCTTTTTGTTCATGTGAGACAGTAAAGATTGATATTTACTTTATTATAAAATAAAATCTGTAGGATGCTTCAGTGACCTTTTCATTTATAATTTGAAGATCTGTAATAAAATTTGTCCTTTAAAGACCTTAGAGTATCTGCACTTAAAATAGTCCATTTTTTTTCTTAAAAATGATGCTACAAGTTAACTGATATCCTGATACTATAGGAAAATGCTCTGTTGAATAAGATTAAGGTACATTATTAACATCTGTAAAGCTGAGAGGAGGTAGCTTCATCATATTTTTGCCAAGAAGATAATGAGCATATTGCTCAACAAAAACCGTGGAGACCAGGCGGCAGGGGGTCGATGTATTCAAAGTGTTGAAGGAAAAAAAGCTATTAACCAAGAATCATATATCTGGCTCAACTATCTGAAAATGAGGGAGACCTTAAGACATTCCCAGATCAACCGATGCTGAGGAAGTTCTTTACCACTAGACCTGCCTGGCACAGGACACATCAGGTTGGAATAAAAGGACACTGGGCAGAGAGTCGAAGCTTTATGAAGAAATTAAGATCTCTGCTGAAACTCAGAGCATGGACAGTTATAAAAGTTAGTACTCTATGGCCACGCCACCCTGAACAAGCCCGATCTCATCTGATCTCGGAAGCTAAGCAGGGCCGGGCCAGGTTAGGACTTGGGTGGGAGGCCACTTAGGAAGACCAGGTACTGTAGGTGAGGCGTAAAAAAGAAAAAGGAAAGCATTGTAAGCTGCCAAGGTCCTTGCAATCTGTGATGTTAACCAAGGGTTGCCTCACCCCAAAAATAAAGTAAATAAATAAATAAATAAATAAATAAATAAATAAATAAATAAATATCAATTTGACCCAATAAAATATGCTGTTTAGTTAAGGTGGTTAAACAGGATGTGAAATTGCAGACAAAACTGCATGGTAAATACTATAAGAAAATACATTAAGGATATGGAGTAAATTGCCAAATCAGAAGATTTCATTGCATTTTCATAATAGTATAAAGATAGAAGAAATTTTCATCTACAATGTATTTTAAGTTATTGAAGTTGTAATTGACCTTTGAAAACATTGCAGTTTTATTTGTGGGGAAATTGTATCTGGTTCTGATTTTCATGGTAGGCAAATGTCCTCTCAGGAAGGTTCCCATACACTAGCTTTGCAGCTTGGGAAACCTGTCTAAGTTCTTTTTCTGTTTCTGATGAGGAACTGCAGTTGTAGTTTTTATTGCTCGTTCACATTTTTTTTTATTTGATTGTGTTTTTGTGGCCAAATATGGTTCATCTAGTTGTAATTCCTGCATGTACTATTGCTAAAATTACATAATGTATGAATGATTTTTAAAAAATAATCTACATGGTGCTTATTATTGGACTAGCCAACAACTTGACATTCATTTTGCCTTTAATAAATTCTTAACTTCTTTGAATATTATATATTTAAGCCTATTGTTTTATTTAGAAAGAAAAATCAGTGTTAAATTCAATTTGTAAGTTGGTCATGGGACTTTTAAGGTTTCATATACTCTTATTTTATTGTTTATTATGTTTCTGGAATACTTCTACACATTTTAGACTTAATTTATGAAGTCATATTTTGAACCTGAAACCATGGTTCAGTATGTTAAACATATATACCTACACACATTCACATACGTTCTGCAATTTTATTTTTTAAACTTTCCCTCATCACTCTGCTAGTTTGTCACAATAATATGGTAAGAAAGCAACAACTCCTGGGAAGATGCAACTAGGAAAGAATAAGTAGTTCAATTTAAAGTAGTTTAGTACTAATGAATAATATTTGTCTTTAGTTTAGATAATGTCTTTTTATGTAAATATGTGATTCTTCACTAAAGAAAGATCCACATGTTGATTATATATTACTTATGGATGAGAACACTTTAAGAGTAGGAGAAATTTTACTCTTGTTGCTTCCACTGTAATCTTTTTTTTAAATCTTAAGACTTTAAAAAAAATCAAGATATAATTGACAAATAACATTATATTAGTTTTCGATATACAACATAATGATTCAGTATTTGTGAAATGATCACCACGTGTCTAGTTACAAATTTTTTTATGTGATGAGAACTTTTTAAGATTTACCAACTTTCAAATATGCAATACAGTATTATTAAATATAGTTACCATAATGTGCATTACATCCCCATGACTTATAACTGGAAGTTTGTAACTCTTGACCCCCTTCACCCAACCCACCCCAACCCACCTTCCCCTATGCCAATCACCAGTATATTGTCTGTATCTCTGAGTTTTGGTTTGTTTGTTTGCTTGTTTGTTTTAGATTTCTCATCTATGAAGTCATAGGATATTTATTTATCCTCTGTCTTATTTCACTTAGCATAATACCTTCAAGGTCCTGTAAGCTTTGCTAATAGAAAACTGTTCTATCCTTTATATGCATTGCAGACTGTTCTCTCTTTCTAGGTCATCCTCTGGAAGTTGTTAAAATTTCTGTTCTTAGGGGTGTGTGTGGGGTACGTGTGTGTTCCCCTAAAGGAACAATTGTCAGTTACCTTCTTTGCTCTTATTAGTCTGCTTGATTTAACTGTGCTCAGTTTCTCTCTAAGGCAGTGCTTGGCGTGAGGCATTGAAACTGACATTTTGTTAAGAAGTGCCTCACAATGGGACCTCTATTTCAGCAGCTGGGCCCCACTTCACTTAAGAATCCCTACTACTAGTTTCACAATGTTGAGGTATACTTTCCCCATGACTGTCAAACAGAAGCCATCAAGCAGAATAGAAACTATTTGAAATAAGGGTATAGACTTTTTCAGTTGTTAAAGATCTGTAGCCTTGGAGAATAAGTATAGTGAAGATTGGAATTACATATGGCCACATTATACCTTAGATTAATAATACATGCGGGTTATTTTTTTAACGTTTATGAGCTCTAGTTTTTCTTTTAATAATTTTCTCTTGTTCTTGTGATATGATTGGGACTATGCTTTTAATTAGTATTAGATTGGAAATTTTAAACTAGCTTTATTGAGGTATAATGTATATACATAAAAGTCACCAATTTTAAATGTACAGTTGGATGAGTTTTGAGATAGATATAAGAGATGTAACATTTCCATCACTCCCCAAATTCCCTTGGCAGTTAATTCCCTCCTACCACCGCTGGCTCTGGGTGCTTTCTGTCATGATAATTTTGTTCGTTCTAGTCTTTCATATATATTGAATAATACAGTATTTATTTTTCTGCGTTAAGCTTTTTTGATTTGCATTATGTTTCAGTATTCACCCATGGCACTTCATATATTGCTAGTTCATTTTTTCTATTGTTTCCATTGTATGCATGCACCACAGTTTATCCAATTCACACTTGACGGACATTTAGATTGTTTTCGGTGTTTGGCTATGTGGATGAAACTGCTTTAAACATTTGGATACATATCTGTAAATAGGATTGATGGGTTGTATGGTAAGTATGTTTAAAGTATGTTTAATTTTATGAGAAAATTCCAAACTATTTCTAAAGTGGTAGGCCCTTTTGCATTTCACCAGTACTATATGAGTTACTCTTCAACCTTGTCAAAAGTTAGTATTGTCAGTTTTATCTTTTTAAGATTGTGATAAAATTGACATATAGCATTATATTAGCTTCAGATGTACAACATAATGTTTCAATATTTGTATACACTGTGAAATGATCACCACAATAAGTCTAGTTAACAGCTAGTGCCACACACAGTTACAAAATTTTTTTCTTGTGATGAGAACTTTTAAGATCTACTCTCTTAGACTTAAAATTTAACCACTCTAAGGAGTGTATGATGACATCTCATTTTAATTTCCATTTCTCTAATGACGAATGATGTTGAATGTCTTTTCAGTCCTTGTGATTCACATATTTTCATTGATAAAGTGTTCATAATCTTTCCAATAAACAAATTGAGTTGTTTGTGTTCTTGTTATTGTGCTTCTTGAGTTCTATATATATTCTTCGGATAAGTAGTTATATAGATTTGTGTGTGTCTCCATACATATATATACACTCCCATCCATACACACACACACATGTGTATGCATGTGTGTGTGTGTGTGTGTGTGTGTGTGTGTGTTTAGTAAACATTTTCTCTTGAAATTACCTTTTTATTGTTTTAATGATACCTTTTGAAGAGCACATTTTGATTAAGTTCATTTTACCAGTTTTTTCTTTTATGGTTTATTTTCTATCCAAGGAATATTTGCCTAACTCAAGAGCACAAAGAATTTCTCCTGTGTTGTTAGCCCTTTCTT
>PVKZ01003560.1:0-125192 GCA_004027375.1 Macroglossus sobrinus
AAAAAAAAAAAACATAATTAAGAGTAAGGTGACTATCAGGCAAATAGAAGCAGAATAGTGCAATTCTTACTAAGAATAGGGCATTATAAGCTTAAATAATAAGAAGAGAATTGCTAGATAGTAATGGATGTTTAACATACATAGGAACAAAATGAGATAACAATGACTGAAAAGGGGAGGATTCAAAGATCCAGCTTCACAAAGGGAAATAGAGATAAGGCACATACAGAATAAAAAGGACTACTATATATATCTAAAAATCCTTTACATATTCTTAATAGTAACCACACACAGAAGATTCAGAACTGAAGTATACAATATAAAACAAGAACCAGAGGCAAAATCCACAAAAGCCAACCAATATAAAAAAAACAAAAACACAAGGACAAGTAAGCAATGAAAACACCTAACTACCAGAAAACAAAAGATAAAATGCTATAAGAAGAACTAATATTTCAATATTCACCTTAAATGTAAATGGACTGAACTCACCAATAAAAAGGCACAAAGTTGCAGAGTGGATCAAAAAACAAAACCCAACCATATGCTGCCTCCAGGAGACACATCTCAGCCCCAAAGACACAGATAGACTCAAAGTGAAAAGGTGGAAAATAATATTTCAAGCAAATGGCATTCAGAGAAAAGTGGGAGTCGTGGTACTAATATCAGATAAAATAGACTTCAAAAAAAAAAAAGGTAAAGAAATATAATGAGGGACACTTCAAATGATAAAGGAAATCATACACCAAGAAGACATAACACTTATTAATATCTATGCTTCCAATCAGGGAGCTCCGAAATATGTAAAGCAATTACTAACTAATGGAGAAACAGACCAAAACACTCTCATAGTAGGGGGCCTAAATACCCCACTGTCGGATATGAGCAGATCATCCAAACAGAAGATCAATAAGGAAATAATATCCTTAAATGACACATTAGACCAAATGGACATAATTGACATTTATAGAGCCTTCCATCCCAAATGGCTGCTTATACATTTTTCTGTAGTGTACATGGAGTATTCTCAAGAATCGGCTATATACTGGGATATGGAGATAGCCTCAACAAATACAAGAGGGCTGAAATCATACCAACCGTATTCTCTGATCATAATGCTTTGAAACTAGAGATCAACTGCAGAAAAAAAATCAGGAAGAACCACAAATACATGGAGATTAAACAACATGCTACTGAAGAATAACTGGGTAAGAGAAGAAATAAAAAAAGAGATCAAGAGATACATAGAAACATATGATAATGTTAGTACAACATGTCATAACTTTTGGGACATGGCAAAAGTGTTTTTGAGAAAAAAGAACAAGGCTGGAGGCACCACTCTGCCTGACTCTAAATTATATTACAAAGCGATAGTAATCAAATGGCATGATATTGGCAGCAAGACAGACACATGGACCAGTGGAACAGAATTGAGAGTCCAGAAGAAAACTCATATCTATATGTGCAAATAATTTTCTACAAAAAAAGCCAACAACATAGTGGAGAAAAGAAAGCCTCTTCAATAAATGCTGCTGAGAAAACTGAAAAATGACCTGCAAAAGAATGAATCAAGACTGTTGTCTATCAACACCCACCAAAATTAACTGAAAATGGAATAAGGACCTGAATATAAGACCTGAAACAATAAAATGCATAGAAGAAAACATAGAAACTAAACTTAAGAATCTTGAAATGAAAGAGGATTTTATGAATTTGACCTCAAAAGTGAAGGAAGTAAAAGCAAAAATAAATGAATGGGACTACATTAAACTAAATACTTTCTGCTCAGCAAAAGAAACCATCGACAAGGTAAAGAGACAACCATCAAAATGGAAAAGTAGATTTGCAAGCAACACCTCTAAGAGCCAAATATCCAAAGTATACAAAGAACTCATACAACTCAATAACAACAAAATATAAACAATCCAATCGAAAAATGAGCAGAAGACCTGAATAGACACTTTTCCCTAGAGGACATACAAATGGCTGACAAGTATTTGAAAAGATGCTCAACATCACTAGCAATTAGGGAAATGCAAATCAAAACCACAATAAGATACCATCTCACACCTGTTAGAATATCTATAATTAACAGGACAAGTAATAACAAATGTTGGAGAGGATGTGGAGAAAAAGGAACCCTTACACACTGCTGGTGGGACTGTAAATTGGTACAGCCACTATGGAAAACAGTATGAGGGTTTCACAAAAAACTAAGAATTGATCTACCATATGATCCAGCAATCGTCTACTGGGTATTTACCCCAAAGACTTGAAAACCCATATCAGAAAAGATATTTGCACACCAATTTTCATAGCAGCATTATTCATAGTGGCCAGGACATGGAAGCAACAAAAGTGTCTTACAATAGATGATTGGATAAAGATTGGTACATATATACAATGGACTATTACTAAGCCATAAGAAGAGATGAAATACTGCCATTTGCGATAACATGGATGGACCTCAAGACAATCACACTAAGCAAAAACCACATGATATCACTTATATGTGGGATATAATTTTGAAAGCAACAAATGAACAGGACAAACAGACACTCATGGGCATGGGCAATGGACTAATGGTTATCAGAAGGTATGGGGTGGGGTAGGAGCGGGGAGGTAGATGGGATAAAGGGGGTCAAATATAGGGAGGTTAGGGAGAGGGTGAAGTGGGTAATGGGGATCAAATATATGGTAACTGAAGGAAACTGGACTTTGGGTGGTAAACACACAATAGAATATACAGATGTCAAATGATAATGCACACCTGAAAATTATATAATTGTATTAACCAATGTTACCCCAATAATCTTAATTTTAAAAAGTTAAGAAAAATAAAATGGTGATGATTTTTGACCACATTCTTGAATATATGGACAATGCAATTAATTATGAAATGGAAATAAGAGATATAAATATTTAAAAATAAATGATTATAGTATTATATTCATATAATATGAATTTTTGGTCTAAAATATTTAAGGGAAGCAATTGAACCTATTCTGATAAATAAGTAATTTTAGGAAACTGGTTAGAAACAAGATAGGAAAATAATGTAAAGCTAATAATTTTCTTATAAATCAGCAATAATAAATACAATAGGTAAAAAGTACATAAATTTCCATTAAGAATAGCAATATCCATGATATCTTTTGGAGAGCTAACTGTGTTCAAGAGTTGAGCTCTATTGTCCCTGCCTTCAAGGGCTTACATTCTAGTGTGCGAGATGAACATGGAAACCTGCAGTCATAATGTGATAGGTTCTATGACAGAGGAAACACACAGGATAGGAATGCTCCAGCTGAGTTCTAAAGGAAAAATACAAATTTAGTAAATTCAATAAGGAAAGATTATTTAGGTATAGGGAGTGATGATGAACAATAATCAGGGTGTGAGAGAGAGCCTCATTAATTCAGTAAGCCTAGACCATAGTGTGCATGACAGGGACTGGGAGTGATGAAGCTGCTGAGATAATATGTAGTCACTCCACTGAAGGCTCTGTGGACTTTTTTTAATGCTATAGGGAAATTCTACTTGTGACTCTTAAATGCCTCCCATTCTGTAGGCATTTTATGGATTGCAGTCTCTTTTAATATCGGTTCATTTTTGCCATTCTATTCTGAAGATAATCAGTGTAAGGCTGGTTGTAGAACTTCCCCTGTTCCATGACTCTGCCTGTACAACCAGGGTAATGTATTTGTTTCACCTTCTGATAGATGTGCTGAGCAGGAGTTTTCCACTGAACCAAATGCCTTCCCAGAGATTAGATACCTATGGATAAGAGCCTTACAATGAGCCTTTGACCCTGAAGCAAGGTCTCAAGATGGTCTTTGTAGATAATGAGGTAACTCAGTGTGGTGGATCTGAGTCACTAGAATTCACTAAAAACCTAGAGCAGGACCTTGTACAGATTGCGTTGTCCAATTGGAGTAAGCAAACCATGGCATAATGGGACTGGATATTTGGGTCTGCCTGATAGCTACACTTGAGAGAAATGCATGTATGGAAGGCTTTTCACTAGGGAGGTGCTATTCAGGTCTGACACTGTGTTTTCACAAAGAATAGCAAGATTCTTTTGAGAAATGGGAGTGGTTCATTGCTTGTGCCAGTTGAAGGTAATGAGATTCTCGCTGGGTGGAAATATCATGAGTTTGTGTGCATGATTCTCTGGTGGTCAGATATACCATTAAGACCTTCTGCTTTTAAGATCTGTAAGTTAAGTTTTACAAGAGAGACTATCTATCTTACTTGGCACTCACTAAGCTACTGGTGATGTTAATAATAGCAGGTAACATTTATAAAACACTTTATATTATTCAGGGCCCCATGCAAAGTGTTTTTCTTGACTCTTCACACCCTTGTAAGATAGATATGAATTATTATCTCCATTCTACCAAATGAGTGGATTGAGGCTGGGGAGATAATGTCTTGCTCATGATCATACAGATAACTCTTTGTGGGAGTGGGTCTCAAACTTATCCCTGTCAGATTGCATCTTAGAGCACTATATTGTCTCAGGGAGGATCAGAGTTTTGAGAAGTGGAATTATAAATTTGAGTGGCTGGTCAGGACATCATTTTCCCTTCTATAGATAGGTATCAGTATGAAGCTTGAATGCAACTTTGTTGGTTAGAAAGTTTTTCTCTACCCAAGAAATCTGTTTTTTTTTTTTGTCCACTTTAAAATAAAAATACATGCACAGGAGTCCTCAGGATATGATGGAACTGGCGAACACTTTGAATAATTGGTCTCCATGCTAAATGGCTATGTCAATTGGCCTGGGATGGAAACATGGAGAGGGAGATACAGATATAGATGAGCTCTGCTTGAATCTTGTCGTTCTCATTAGGCAGAAGAAACCAAAGAATGTACTTGTTTAATAGAATCAGAGTGCTATCAGAAGCTCAAGAACCTATGAACAAAGTGTGGAACACTGTAGTCTTGGGTGGGATTTGAACTTGGAAGCTGGGGAAGTCAGTAATGTACTAGGTATAGGACTATGATTTTGTAGATCACAGAGAAGCTGGACAATTCCTCCCTGTGCACACTTTTATTAGGTCACTGGTATTTGTTGCAGTTTTTGCCTTTTTTGTTATGAAAAGCCTGCTGATCTCTTGATCATGATAAGCCCTAAAAATGTAGAAAGACTATTTTCCAATATATCACTTCTTTATTTTAGGTATAATATTGTTTTGGGCACAGTGTCTTGCTAACTTTCAAATGTTTATCTTTTGGAATAAAAATGAGAAACAATATGAAGTTTAGTTATTTATTAAGGGAACATGAATGTCACTTTATTATACTTGGCATTAATAAAAACCAAAGTATTGTGTTAAAAAATTTACTACATTAGTACTATTTATTTGCCTCTTTTAAGTGGAATTGTAAAATCATTCTGATATATATATTTTCTAAAGCATAATACTTTAAATCTACCTCTTGATGGAGATAAGCCAGACTTAGAATGTCCTGTGCTTTTATGATCTGAAAAACATGGTTTGGGATCTGCGGGCAGACATGTTAATAAAGACAGCCCAAGCTTTTTGAGCTATGGTGAGAATCCACATTGGCTGGAAGACTGGAAACAAACGATGGTTGTTTAACTCCCACTATTAAGTTTATGACATTGTCCAGCATTAGATCTCACTCCTAATGGTGGCAATATCTCACATTTACAAGGTTCTTTCATCATGAAAGGTCCCAGAGTGCCCTCTGAGTATATGTCTATAGAAATGGCTGTTCTCTAAGATGCAGCCATTTCTTAGGAGAGCAACAACACCTGTAAGGTCACAGCAGTGTGGTACCCACCAAGGACAAGGGTGATGATGTAATGGTCAATCAGTTCTTAATTTTAAAGCACCTTAATCTACTCACCCAATTTAACTGGCACACCAATATTATTGTCCTTCAAAAGGTTTTCAGAAAGTCTGTCATGATTGTGAAGTCAGTACTTGACTATTATATGGCCCTTGATAGAACACTAACTCTTAACATCTTGCTATCTTAGTAGTTTTTTGTTTTCAGAGGTAATAGTTCTCTCTTCTGACTTAATAAAAAATAGTTGTTGTGTATCTCCTCTATTACCCATATATTTTCTAGAAATTTCTAATTTCTGTATTGCCTTTATTTTTGTATGTGTGGGTTTTCTCATTAGAAAAGAATTGATATGCCTGGGAAGGATACCAGAGCAGCTTTTATCCTCCTCATAGATATCTCTGACTTTGTAAAGGTAAATTCAAATGAAAAATAAGAGGCTTAATTCTCCCTGTTGAAAATAAAGGAAGAGACTCTCCTCCCTTTTATTAGAAGATTTATTTTGGAAAACTTGTAATCTTAAGTTTCTTCTCTGTCTCTTCAAAATCTCTTAGTAGATTGCATGCTTATTCCATAATAAAATTATTTCCTTTCTCTTTACTTTTGTGGAGAGATTTTTCTGGGTTGGCAGAAGATTTTGTTTTCATCGTATTTCCCTAACACCTTCCTTTGTGGCAGTTGCCACTGGGTGATTAATAAAGTTTTGTTAAAATAGCCTTGGCACAGCTGTTAGAATCACTTGTGTTGTGAAAAATTAGAACAGCTAACCTGCAGTGAGGACTCCCAATGAGCCAAGTACTGTTCTATGGGCTTTAACATATTTTGCTTCTAATCCTCAGAAAACCTGAGAAAGATCATTTTAATTTACTTGTAACTATTTAAATAATAATACATTAGTTATCACTATGTTCAACTTACAAATTTTTAAAATACCATGTAAGGCTGGTGTCAAAGATTTCTAAGTTTTATTTCTAAACATCTTTAATTGAGCCTTTGAATCCTTCTCCAGTCATTTGACTCCAAGTCTTAATACCTACTCAAAATTCTCCCTTCCTGCCCATCTTTCTATCGATCTTGGTGGAAGTCTGCCTAGATGGAGAGGGTGGAAGTAGGGGCAGAAGCTACATGCCTACAGGCTTTATCATTGTTTGCTGACATCTTAATATATCATTAAACGAGTGTAAAGCTAAAAGCTACCTAAGGGCGAGTCCTGTTGATTTTATTCCATCAACATTTGGCCAGAACGAGTATCTCTTTTTCTTTATTTTTATTTTTTTTGCTTTCTTTTTCTTAATTAACAAAATTTCAAATATTTTTGATAACTTTTAGGCTTTCATTTTAAATTTAATATTTACTAGAATTAACTGTAATGATCGAAACAATGTAGTCAGTATAGAGCACGTGGGAGGGGCTCAAGAATTATTAGCTGATATTAGATATTATAGGCCAAACAGTGGTTGGTGGAGGGAATGGGGAGGCATACACTGACTTTGAAAGTTGTACTTTTTATTACATAGCTTTTATGTAAACACAGGAAAATTCTATAACCTCTCTCTGAATCTATTTCTTTATTTTCTGTAAGGGGAGAATGCTAGATAACATATAAGAATCTAAAACAGTTTTGAGGGAAAAGTCAGAAAGTAGAATGATAGAGTAGAAGTCCTGGAGGGGCCTTCAGTGGGCTCTGCTCCAGCACTCAGGACAAACCTCAGGTACAAAGGCCCAGGGAAATATGTGATTCCAGCTTCTTCCACAGCCAGTTCCACTGACTCACCTGTAGGTTCTCTGAAACCAGTGTTCAAGAGGCACTTAATAGTGCCCCTCAGTACTGGTTCACAAACAAACTTCATCAGAAGAGTTCAAACTTCCAGTTACAAATGAATAAGTTTCAGGGATGTAATGGACAGCACATATAGTTAACAATACTGTACTGTATACTTAAAAGTTGCTAAGAGATCTTAAATGTTCCCAGCACACACAAATGGTAACTGTGTGAGGAATGGATTTGTTACTTGACTTATTGTGGTTATCAGTTTGCAATATATATGTATATTAAGTCATCACATTGTATACCTTAAACTTATACAATGTTATATTTCAAATATATCAATAAAGCTGGGGGAAAAGAATTACCTTGGGCGGGAGCAGGAGGAGTTGCCATGTCAATAGAATCATAATCATCAGGGCTGGGGCTTAAATATCGGCATTTGAAAACTGCCCAGGTGATTTTTTACGTTCATTATATCTAAAAATTACTTTTATTTTTTAGTAGTGGAAGGCAACTCAGCTGTGCCAGCTCTTCATGTTAATCTCAATCTGATTTCCTTCTGCTGTTCAGTAAACCTTTCCTTGTCACTATCGATTGGCATTTGTACTTAAACAATGTGAACTAATTCTAAAACTAGTTTAAGCTAATTTAGCAACTATGCTGTTAAAAATTTGTGAAGGATTCATTTTTAGGTCAAAAATATGTTTTTTATTTAGGTTGTACACTTCCTTCTGTCAGCCTGAGGATTTGAATTTTGCTCATCTGGTGATACCCTGGCCCGCCTTGCATCTGGAGGGGCTCTGCTGTTTCTCCTTGGTACCAGGTACTGGACAGTCAGCCTTATGTGAAGGCGGATTAGTGCCCAGAGGTCACCTTTCGTATGTTATCCTGGCCAGGTCCCCCACCTTCCACCCCTTCAGATTGTTTCAGGCATGGCACAGGAAATCACATTCCTGAAATCTTCCCTTCCAAGTAAGTATATATGTAGCTCTGCAATGGTGCAGTAACACGAGGTTAAACGTGAAAAATGAAATTTTCTCGGTGAATCAAGCAGAGAATTTTTCATTTTATTCACCATTTGCCTCCACTGCAGTGGTTTCTCACACAATCCCTTCCTAATTTTTAACACAGAAGATGGAGATTGGGAAATGTGTGAGGTATTGATGCCATGGTTAGAGAGTTCAATACACTGAACAGAAGCAGATTTCATTTTCCAAACTGCAGCAGAAAACAGCCCTGACCAAACAGCCATACCTATTAGACAGCAATGGAAAAGAAAGAGCCAGCCCAATTCCTGAGGTGACTTCAGCAGAGAGAGGTTAGAGAAGCGGTTGGTGTAGTCTGTGTATGTTCCCATACACTGAGAAAACACTATTGCATGAAGTAGGTTTATTTCTGATGCCAGTATTTTGCTCAGGATCATTCCCTTGCTTCGTGCTTGAAGACAGATGAACACAATTGAGAGTAGTAATAAAAATAACTACCCTCTATTGAGCTGCTGTATTATGCCAGAGACTGCGTAAGGAGTAATATATCACATAGTGGTGATTCTGGCAGTACCTACGTCATGGAGTTATTTTAAAAATCATATGAGATAATGCAAGTGAAAGGCTTTGCACAGTACTTGACACAAAGTGCTTGGTAGAAGCCAGTTATTGTTGATTTTATTATTGATGCTTTGAGAGGCAGCCTATGGTAGCACATATTAAGCTCTGCCTCTGCACTGCCTGAGGTCAGACTGCAAGAGAACATCTCTGGGCCCCAGTTTCCTCACCTGCAACATGGGAATAATAGTACTGTCTATACCATGAGGCTGTTATGAGGATGAAATCTGTTTAAAACAATGCCTGGCATATAATGGAACATAAGTGTCATTTTAAAAATGCTTTACAAGCTCTATTGCTAATTCTCAGGAAAACAAGTGGGTTTTATCTACATTTACATGTGGTTTATAAGTACTAGGACCTCAACTTGAACTACAGTCTCCTGCTTTCAAAGCCCCAGTCTCCCCATAAACAGGGCTGCTATTCCAGCAAACAATATTGTTCTGAATTCTATAAGTGTTTTTTTTTTTTTGATGCCACATTTGGTTCCTTTGGCTTATTAGCCTAAAAAGTTACTGTATTACCTCCTTTATGAGAGAGGTTTTGTCCTTTGCATATTTACTAGCCTATCCCTTGATTTATTTGAGGCTAAACCTCAGTTATTATTATTATTGTTGTGGTTATTATTACTATTTTTAGAATTTGATTGGGCTCTTACAACAATTAAAATTCTCAGTGATAAATCTTTTAAAGAGGCATATTGAAAATTACTGAATTTAGTGATATTTATTTTTCTTATTTTCATAATTTATTTTTATTTTTTATGAGCACTTTTTTTGACAGTAGTACATTACTTAACACTTTGTATTTCTATGCCAGAATTTTAGAGAAGGGCTAAGAGAAAAAGTTCTCATCTTTTGTAAGCTTCTGTTTGATGAAGGGATCGAAGAGGAAGCCTTTATGGCTTTGAGTACAAGTTATAATAAACTCACATGAGGAATTGGAAAATTGAAAAACATTATTCGTTCATACACCAGAGGTTGGGATGCCCTCAAAATGCAGGTGCTAAACTTGATGAAGGCCAAATGATCCTCAGAAAAGCTGAGGGAAGTGAGGTTACGTAAAACAATTGATATACATGGGGGATTATTAGCTCATACAGTAGATGTAAGGCTACTGACTCATTGGTTCCTCTTACCCTCTTAAGCGCCTAAAACCTGGGCATCAGAGGTGAATTATTATTATTTTTATCTCATTATGATTGGGCCAAGAGGTGCTTTAGTTATCAGCTTCCTCTGCAACATCCCCTTCTTTATAATAGATAATTGCTGCTTCTTAATTTTTATGTAAAATATAGGCAAACATTATTTAAGACTAGTCTTTAACTTCTGTCCCAACAGATTGTTCCCCTTAAGTCTCTTCTATAAGGAGATTCCTGAACTGCCACTGTTTCTTCCACCTTTGTAGGAATCCAGCTTGCTAGATGAATCAGATTTTGGTTTCTATTGTTTCAGACACTGTACTCTGATCTTTGATGGTGTTTTCCTACTGTCTATTTTGTAAGTAAAAATTTTCCCTCCTAGTTACTCTGGAACACGTAGGTGGTGATGCATTTGTAGCTGATGTTTTAAATATCGCTGCTTTATTACAAAGCCCTGGGTTTCTTTGCCTTTGTTAACCTTTCCGTGAGCCCTAGATATGTTAATGGAATGAACTGCTCTGACTCTTTGCTAATAAGGAAAGTTAATTTCAGTGATAGATCAACTAAGTAGATGTATTGATTCGTTGTGAATTTACTTTAGTCTTATTTTCTCATATTAAGAAATTATGTAAATTCTGAAATATATAGTTTATCAAAATTTTACTTCTCACTTTCCAGAGATATTTTTGCTATCATTCCCACCTCTGTCCTCAGCTCCGTATTTGTTCTTCTAACTTAATATTCATGCATAGTATTTGTCCTTCTAACTTAATATTTATGCATAAGCTATTTTACTTGCAGAATTGGAGATAAGATATCCATATATTTTTTCTGTATACTTCCAATCCTTTTTTGAGCCTAAAATTCAGCCTCATTTATCACTTTAAAGGCACTTTGAATAAAAGGGACATATAGTGTAAATGCCAACAATGTGTAATTTCACTACATCCATAAATGAAGCTATTGTTGATGGTCCTGTCTGTCTGTCTGTTTGTATATCTATCTGTCTATCCAGCTTGAAAAATACAGTAAAAAATTGTTATAAAAAATCATCTTTGGTATTCTTTTCTCAATTCTTTCTCATCGTAAAATCTTATAAGTGGTTGATAACAGCTTAGAGCAAGTGAAACATCAGTGAAGGATGTTATATTAATGGATGTAGGGACAATGAAAATGATGTGTCTGAATGAGGAATAAATTGGTTCACTTTGGTGGTGCATAAATTCTATCAGGATATTTGGACACAGTTCAATAAATTTTGTTTCATTGCATGAAATGGTTTCCCATTAGCTGGAAAGAGCAGCACTGTCTCTGAGAAGAAAGAAAGAGCTACAAGAGTAAATTACAAAATGTGCAGATCAGATTAACTCACTAATCCAAGAGTTGGTAAAATTTTAAAAAATAGAAAATTGGGTAGAAACAATGTATTGCTGGTGCAGAACTGGTTTGACTTTCCTGGTTTGGATGTTCTGTTATTCTAGGTTTCGTTACTGTATTAATTTTTTATTGCTATGTAACAAATTACCTCAAATTTAGTAACTTAAAACAGCACACATTTATCATCTCACAGTTTCTGTGGGTCAGGAATCCCGGGAAAATGTAACAAGGTCCTAGGAAACAATACAATTAAGGTGTTGGCCAGGGCAATGGATAAGCTTCCCAGAGCACTCGGGTTATTGACAAAGTTCCTTTTGTTAAGAATAGAAGAATGAGAAGGCCCATCATATTGCTGGCTAGTGTTCATCTGAAAACAGCTCCAAGAGGCTCCTCTCAGTTCCTTGCCACACATCCTTTCTCACACATGGCAGTTTGCATCTTCAAAGCCAGTAAGGGAGAAAAAAAAAGTATAACTCTAGAGCAAGTCTGTTAGTATAATGAAATTTTACATAATGCAATCTCAGAAGTGACATCACATCACCTTTACCATAGTCTGTTGGTGAGAAGCAAGTCTCAGGTCCTGCCCACACTCCAATGGAGGGGATCACAGAAGGGCAAGAAAACCAAGGCAGGATCATGAGGCCACCTTAAAGTCTGTCAGGCATACTATTTAGTCAAGACATTTGAGTCATGCAGAGAAATGAAAATCACCCTCATATAAAAGGGCATGAAAATATCTCCAAGACAGTGATCTAGTGGCAAAGTCACCTAGGCAGATTCTCAGTTACTCCTTAGCCTTATTTGCTTTAATATCTGATTTTGTCATTGTCAATTGCTGTGTTTATCTTTAGAGGTTTTGCTGGGTGAGAGAGTTGTAATGAACTAAAAACAGCCTTCAACTGATTCCATCTATTTGAGATTTTCTTAGAGAAAGGAGAATAAGTTTTTTTTTTCTTAGCTATATCAAAGGGACTTGGCTATTCTTTAGCATGCAGTGTAATTCTTACTAAGTTACTGAGAAGATTAGATGTACAATGATCTCTGAAGTATCTACTGCCACATCAGTTAACATCTTCTGCAAAACCTGCCCTATTTAATTTTTTTTTGCTTGAAAATAGAAGTAATTAGTTGCAATCAAAGGTACTAAATTAATTGCCCCAAAGAACAAGGAGGCTTTTACTGAAAGATGTTTAACATTGATGATGATTTACAGTCAAGATGATGATTATTTAGCCTCTTAAGTATCTGAGAGTGGCTTATTGCCCACCTAGGGGCTGGCTAATAAAATGCCTCTTATAACTTTGTTTTGATGGTTTTTCTTTCATAACAATTAATTTATTTTTTTCCTCCCCATTCTTAGTTGCCCCATTCCCCATCATTTATTCTCCAAATTACTTTTAGGCACTTAATGCTTGCATTACCACATCTACAGACCTAATATGAATAGCACACTCTGCCTTGAAAGTGAGCACTAATTGGATTTGCTTGCATTCAGTGATTTAAATGGGGCTCTGGAGTGTTGTTTAGTGACAACTTTTATATAAAAGACACTGAAAAAATTAACATGTTAACGTTTAGTAAATTAGCAATTACTTAGCTCTGTTATATCAAAATCAGTCACCCACACTTACTAATATTACATTCAAAAAGCATGGATTTTATGCTAACCTTCAGGTCTCTTTGTATCCAAGGAACATTGGTTATGTCAGCATTATATTTTCTAAAAAAAAAATAAAAAATAAAAAGGTAGTGAATGAATTCTTAGGTGGAAAAAAACCCTAAAATGTAGCAACTACTATTATTCATTTCTCCCTTCTTTCTTTCTAACAGATCCTTTCAAAATGATCTCGGTGAAAGCTATCTGTCCCCAAATACAGAAGTAAATGATGGTTGCGTCAGCTCATTTTAAGTCCACATTCTTCTCACCAGTAATGGGTAGGCAAAGATAGTGAGATATAAGATGAAGTCTGCACATGGGCTTTTGGTAAAATGTATTTGGCTGTTGTAAAGAGACACAACAAATAAGAAGTAGTCCCTCTTATTCTTGTTAAAGTTGTAGCTACATGTGACATCTGGAACTCTGGCAGCCATTTTGAGGCTTTGAGGGGCATTGACATTCTGAGGATGGCAGAATGGGAAAAGGGAAAGAACCTGAATCTCAGTTACATCATTTAACTTCTGAATTAGTCTATCCTGGGTATGTCCCACCTTGTGACATCTTAATATCTATATAAACAAATGATCTTTGAAGCCATCAGTAAACTATAAGGTTAAAAAAGGGTCCTAAAACTAGCATGTTTGAGAACCACTAGTTTAAACCAGGCTTCTTTCTTCTACCTTTAGGAGAGCACTATTTCTACTTCCTTTTAGGCTGAATTTCTTTGTCTGTTACACTGATAGTTCCTACCTGGTGGCCAGCTTCTCATTTCCTTCTCTTTCCCTATGACTCTTCTCTGCTTTCTTCTTGCATACTTGTGACATGGGAATACTCTGTATTCTGGGTCTCACAGTCATTCTTCTTTCTCTTCCTTAATGGGTTGAGTATCTCAGGCAAGTTCTCTTCCAGGAAGCCTGACATGGGAATAAACTTCTGTTTTGCATTTTTTCTTCCCCACATTCAAACTCCCTTCCTGTTTAGGGGATCCTGATATTGTTGAATCTTGGTGGGAAATAGCCACATCTCTCCCTTCAGGAATTGAAGGGAGCAGATATTCCTTCTTCCCACTAGTGGTCAGTAGGAGACAGCTGTGTGACTCAGGCTTGACAAACCAAATGCGGAGCCTGGGCCTTTGACTCTGCAATGGGTGATGGAAAGAGGAGGGACAGGTTAGGACTTTTTGTGGCAGCATAAGGTATCCAGCCATAATGGCAGTGCCAGCTGTAACAGTGTCCCGTTGTGATGCAGCAGTGCTTGTGGCAGTAGTGTTCTACACAATCTGGGAGATCCTGATGCGTAGATGCCTTTGTTACTGCCCATTTTATGCGCTTTCTCCAACTTTCCTGTCTATTCTACAAGCTACTTGATTTCCTTTCAATGAATTTCTTTTCTGCCTAAGTTAAGCAGAGACCATTTCTATAACAATCAATAAAGTCAACACTTGAATAGTGCATATGGTGCAGCACTGTTCTAAGCACTTTGCACATGTTAATTCATTTAATACTTATAATAATGTAACAATACTAATAATGTAAAGATACTATTATTCTTTCTCTATATAGAAAAGATAAGATAGAAAAAGGTTGAATGATGTTCCCTGAATCACACAGATAGTAAATGGCCATGCCAGGATGCAAACCCAGGCAGACTGGCTCCAAGCCTAGACTTTTATGCGCTTTGTAACACTTTTGACTGAGACAAATACATAAGTCTAAGTTACTACTAGGCAAGCAATAGGGGCTGCCACATGAAATCTGAGCCTTTTATCAGCACTTACAACTATAATCCTTTGACACACAGACATGTGCTTTAATTTACATATAAAGTCAAATTAAAGAAGTAGATTAATTATTGTCTACTACAGGTATTTTTCTCAATATTTGTATTTTATTTTTTTCCAGCCACGCTTTATGTGGGTTATAATGAGAGTCTATTTAGAATCTGTCAAATAAGGTGGTAACAGCCACTCTAACTTTAAATATGTGTATATATGTACACACATATATTAAATATATATTTATTGGCAGTTGCACTTAGTGCTTATAGCTTGTTGGTAGTAGACATGAAAAAATGACCAGTGGTATAATGTATCAAAATAATTTGGAGTTGGTAATATCCTCTCCAACTCCATTCTCACATTCTTCTGCTCTCTGGGAGCTAAGCAAGAGAATATAGATGCTATATTTTATTTTATCTAAACCATAAAATGAACATCAGGCAGTGGAATTAACTAGGAGGAAGAAAAAAGTCAAACAACGGATGGATTACAGGGCATTAGCTCAGCATATACATTGCATTGTGTAATTGCCAACCACATGGCTTCTCAGCAATTACATAATCATGAGTAGTGAGATTACATTCCAGTGATAATTTTAAAACTACAGCAGTGGCCATCCAATATCAGTAACTTTCCATGTTTATGGAAAGCTGGCGCTTATGGTTCAGCAAATGCTACTACTTGTAATTGGAGTTAAATTTTCATTTAGTATAGGTTTAACACATTACTTCTTTAACATTCATCAATTGTTCTTTGTTCTCCAAAAGTTTCAAAATCTCACTAAAAAAAAAAAAAAAGCCAAAAATAGTGTCACAGAACCCTGCTAGGTAACAGTTTTCATCGAGAGCAAGAAAAGGGTACTCAGGGAGCCTGTTTTGTGGTGTTCAGAGAGATGATGTGTAATTGTGCCATAGTGAAAACTTTGTGAACATAGTGAAGAGGAGGTAACAGTGGAGATGAATTCTGAAATAATTAAAAAATAATGAAAAGAGCTGTGTTTTGAATATAGAACAAACAGTGAGCTAGCTGACCAGTTTCCACACCATGCTCTCTTTTGGAAGGCAGAGAAACAGGACTCTCAATCTGAGTTTTCATTATTTTCCCCTGAGTTATCAGACATTATTTGACAGCCTAAGACTCACATTCTGAACTTCAAAAGTGGCCGAAGTAAGAACTTACGGTGAAATTTTGCTCAAGGGATATTGAATTGTGGGAGGGTTTAGTTTAGATTTTTGTGTTTGGTTCAATTTTACCAGAGGGCCACTCTTTGATCAACACTGTGGTCAAGGCTGTGAATTCTGAGCCTTTCAAGTGGTGCTTGTGAAATGCCCTAGCTTGTCTAGAAAAACTGGGTCAAGCACAGCTTATGTTCCCAATGGAAAGAATTTCATAGAAGTACTTTCTTCTTTCTGTCATGACTATGGACAATCAGGAAAAGTGCTTGAAACAGTATAATTTCTTATGGCATTTATAGATTATGCAGACTAACCATATTTCTCTATTAGGCACAGAGCAATAAAATGTTTGTTCTCTTTCTTATTGTGCTTGGCCATTCTTCCCCCACAGATATCTCTTCTAATGGTTTTTGGTATTTTACAGTTCTCAGTCTGTTTTATTTCTGACCTGGCATTAGGGTTAGAATTTAAAAAGAGATGGCCTTGGGACCTTTGTGCATTCTTCAAAAGTGTTTCTCTTGCTGACTTTTCTAGAAGTTGGATCACTGTGATTTGCAAGGGTAAATAATAGGACATTGAATTGGATCCCTGGAGTAAAGAATCAGGGTGATAAATTGGACTATCAACACCTAGAGCTAGGAATTGCTTTCGATTTGTCTGATGTAGCTTGTTTACCTGAATATATGTTTTATACCAACAGCACACTTGGCAATAGACACATAAGACATATATAGTGTTGAAATGCAAGGGAAGAGATCAGACTAAGTTCAAGTATTTTGAAATGGAACTGTTGGAAATCCCAGAAGATCCAGAGTAATAAAAGCTTAAAATGACAAAAAACCCATGACAAGATTTAAGAGAAGTAATGTCTTAATTGTAAGAATTCATGAGCCTTGGAACTTGGCAATATTGACAAAGGGCTGAACCCAACTTGGCCATGTGGAGGGATCATGGCTTGGTCAGAGCCTTGGGCAACTTGGTGTAGTTGAACCTTGTGGCAGCTAAGTAGAGGAAACATCAGGACAAATGGAACAATTCTCTAGTTATCTCCACAGCATGCTTTAATAGAGGAACTTGCTCTCTGCTGGCTGTTTGGAAGAGCTGTTAGACTGGTGGCAAATGATAGAATTCTTGCCAGCAATTGACAGTCCAGTTTATCTGTCCTGATTGTAAATACAAAGTGGGAGAGTATTCAGAATAGAGAGTCTGAGCACAAGGGAATAAACACACAGAGTGCCCTGGCAGACATCAATGGGAACTATTAAATAAATTGTCATTCATTCATTTAACAAATCCTAAGTGCCTAGAATAGACCATGTACTCTTGTAGACATTAGGGATATAGCGGCGAACAAAATAGTGAAAATTTCTTCTTTTGTGGAGCTTATATTCAGATAGAGGGACACAAGCAGTAAAAAAATGTAAGTAAAATATTCAATAAGTTAGATGATAAGCACTATAAATAAATGAAGCAGGGAAGATGGATAAGGACCCTTAGATGTAGGGTATCATTATAAGTAGGGAAGCTATAAAACTCAGTCCTAACAAAGCAAGAAAAACAGACAACATGAGAAGTGTATTAACCTAGACTTATCCTTTGGTTTCCTGCGTTGAGGAAAAAGTGAAAAATATTCAGCAAAAAGTTCTCTACTTTCTGGTTTCTTATCTAGAATAAAGAGGATAACTAGGGAAATCATATAAAAAGAAGTCAAGAAATTGAAGATTTGGAGGATAGAGGGAGAGAACCAGGACTAGAAATAAGAGGGAATGAGTGGAAGAGAGAGTCAGGAGTTTACCTCAGGAGTTTCAAACAGGGTGTGATATTTTTTAACAGCAGAAGAATCAGAATCTTCTAGAATGGATGAAGATTTAAAATGTTGAGCTTAACATGTAATGGGGAGAGAACCTTACTTACCTCCTGTCCTGTCAGTCACCTCAGTGTGAAAGTATCAGCAAGACCTCCAACTCAATGAGTGGAGAAAGAACAAAAGAAACAGGGGAAATCATTATGCAAATATATGAACAGTCGTGTCCTTCCTTGAGGACTTGGCAAATATCTAGCCAATGGTTATGAGTGGGCAAATTAAAAACAGAAATTTGTACTTCTTGTCCACTTTGGTTTTTGGTTAAATGTTAAATTGCTCTATAGTTTTCAAAGTGCCCCATAACATGAAACCTCTACAACTATAACTATTTAATAGACCTTAATATTTTCACTTTAATCAGGCACTTCTTGGTGACTGCTGTTTTTCTCATAACCCTTAAATCAGAACTTACATACACTTAAAAAATTTGAGGGTGATTTTTTGCACCCTGGCTTTTTAGTTTTTATTCAAGGAAAGTCTGGTTTGAAGTGATTTTAGGCAAATTAGCTGATGGGGCTCTACAGCTGTGATTTTTCAGAAACTGCACCATAGAAAAAGACAATATTTTTGCCCCTAACATTAGGTGCTTTTTAAATGTGAATTTATTAAGTGGTAATGGGCCAATAGATTGGTTTAGCTGCTTGTTCCTATTGAGGCTATAAAATGATTTATGGTCTTCTCAAGAGCAGTGATTGTTGCTTTTATACAAGGCAGGGATGGAGGGACTTTTAATGCTGGCTAAAATTTCAAGACTTGTAATGGATTTGCTAATATTATTATACTTTGGTAGAGGAACTCAGAAGAAAGGTTTTAAGATATTTGTTGTTTGCTCATTGTGTCCTTTACACATAAAAATTAAAAAGATACCCAAACACACTTTTTTTTTTTTTAGTTGGGAAGTAGTTATATTTTATGTTCCTAATGTCAAACACCTTAATTTTGGCCAGTGTTAAGCCAAGGTGGACTGAATGATGTGGATCTGGGTTAGAAAGTCTGACTTCCCCAGTCCTCCATAGCTTCCCCTGGTGCATTGTGTTGCCCAGGCTAAGGTGAGAAGTTAGTTTTATGAGATTTGCTGGCTCAAATGGTATTTTCAAACTTTGTTCTGATTGGGAGATGATAGTGGTGCCTGTCCTGGGTGACTTAGGGATTTAAAAACTATACGTTAGACCAAGAAACATCCGGAAAAGAAGTTTTGTGACTATCAAAGAGAAAGTCAGAAACTGACTTTAAATTTAATATAAAAGGCAAAGGACATTTACTATTTTAAAGTGGGATTTTTAGAAACAATAGAGCCAGTTAGGCATGCTAATACACTTAAGCCTGATAGTTCATTTCTGGTTATTTATAAGAGAAACACAATTGGAGTGCTCTAGATATGAGAATCACTCTCTTTGAACTTACTTATGACACTCCTACCTTACAAGTTTATTTCTCTCTTTTTTCATATTTCTTATTTTGTTTTTTAAATATAATGTAATTAAAATTTTAGCCCAGTTAAAACAATATATATATATATATATTTCTGGATTTTTAAATATTTTGGAGTTTAATTTTTTTTGCATAAGAATAAAATATATAATATCAAAATTATGTCTTCTGAATTGTGTATACTTTATGATTGTCTAAAGAAAGTTATTTGCTTTCTAAAGAGGAACAGGGAGTGTGAAGTGCCATAGAGTTCAGAGTCCTTTACTTATAAGCTAATGGGCTTCTGCATTTTGAGAGTACTGGACATTTATTCACTCTGCAGTGAACAGAGGAAAGGGAGAAATCCTATGCTGGAAATGTTTCTCTGGTACTAGAGTAACATGAGAAAGCCTGCTATGTATGGTCAGTGACACTTTTTTGTTTTGTGAGATAGTCGTTATAAAGGGAAAAAATTTGATTCTAGGACACTCTAGTTTCAGTGGAGCAGTTATCAGCTGACTTGAGCATTTCTATTTCTGGTTCGACAGCATTAAATATTTAGCTTTGCTGAATATTCAGGGACAAGTTCTTCCAGCCATCTCTTTCAATTATTTCTGTTTAGGAGAGCTCAAAGATTATCCTCAGGCTTGATGCTTTGCTAGGACTCCCAGGACCCAGAAATGCTGTTATATTCATAATTATAGTTCATTACAGGGAAAGGACACGGATCAAAATCAATGTGGGTCAAATAGGTGCATGGGGGAAGTCCAAGGGAAGTTAGACATAAGTTTCCAGGTGTCTCCTCCCAGCAGAGTGGCAAAAGACCTGCTTAATTCTCCTAGCAACAATGTGCAACAATGTGTGTGGTGTTTCCAACTAGAGAAGCTCACATGAAGCCTTGGTGTCCAGGGTTTTTTGAGGTCAGCCACATAGGTGTGGAGAATCTGTATGACTGACCTGAGCTAGTTAGCGTCTATTTCCCTTTTCCTCACCCAGAGGTCAAACTAATATAGAGTGTCCCAGGACCTCAGACATGCAAAGAAGGTGTTTACCACAAGTCAAATTATTAACGTGAGTTTAAACTGATAGAAGATGGCCCAAGGACTCAGGAATACAAAAACAGTCTTACAAGGCAGGATGTTCCAAAGGATGAGGTTTTCTGCCAAGGACTGGTGAGGGGCTAGTCTTCCTGAAGTCGGGCCTTTTAATGGAATGAGCAGGGTTTGAGCAACCAGGACTTAATGAATTAACCCTTTAGTGCACAGCTTCCAACCTGAAATTCCTGAGAGGCCAGTGTCACAGACTAATCACAAATACAAGAATATAGAGTTGAACTTTTGTGCTTGCCAGCTCATCTCCCAATTTTTTTTCTTTCTCTTTTTCAATCTTAAACTATCTTCCTTAAAATCAAGACATCCTTTATTTCCAGTTCTACTCTAGCTCTCTGCAATAATAGTTGCTTTATTTTTTATTTTTGCTTTATTTAGTCATAACCCATAAAAAGACATAGATAATATTTACGCATATTTTCCATTATTGGGATTCTGTAAGGACAACTTAAATGACACAACTGGAAATACTTTCCCTCTGCATAGGAAATGTGTACGATAACCCTGAAAGAATAAGTTGTTTGGCACACACTTAGACAAGGTTCATGGATGCCTAGATGTCTTTCTTTTTCCTTTTCTGAAATAACATTTTTAGCTGCTCCCAATGTAGCAATATACAATGAAAGTTTTCACTTACTGTGCATAAGGAAACTTAAAAATTTGCCAAACAATTATTCTAAATGTAGCAACTTAACAAGTTATAACAGAAATGAGTTGGAAGTATAAAGACAGCATACCATGTCCAAGTAGGGATAGTGTAAAATTGGATGTGCATGCTGGGCTTGTGTAACAGATGTTGACTAGAATTAACTCAGTGACGAAACATTTTTTTTCAAGCCAAATACCTCAGTGATGGTTCCAGACATGATAGCTTCTGAAAAGCAAAATATAAACAAAAACAAACAAATGTATTGCATCTATTTTACAGTAATAGAAATTAGGCTTTTTGGACACGTGTGTGTGTGTGTGTGTGTGTGTGTGTGTGTGTGTGTGTGTTGGGCATGAAAGGAGTCGTTTACCACTCAAATACACTGAATACACTCATTTTGTATTCAGTTTTGGGAAGCAGAAGCTCACTATTGTAGGTAAGCACTGGTCTGGCTGCTGGGGAGACCTGCCTGTCAAACTAAAATCCAGGCTTTATTTTTCAGGAGCAAATTCTGTTTAATTATTTCCATTTGCCTTGAAAGAATAGTGTGGATTTTGAAAGAAGCTTTTAGGTTTTATTATCCTCTCATAACTTTTAAAATCAGTACTTAAATTATACAAATCTCAAGAATAGTATTAAATACTGCCAAAGAAAGAAGACATTGATATTATGATACTATTCTGATTCTGAGAGTTGGTACTCAGTCCAGTTCTTCAAAAGCTGACATAACCACATTTCATTGTGTTGTTTACTTGAGCTGAGAAGAAGGCTCAACTAGACATTCAAGCATAGTTCTTGTGTCCCAGAGAGTTCAGGACCTTTTAAGGGGTCTATATTTAAAGAGAAACTACAGGCCTAGCATGTAGGATATGGTTTCTTAAGCTTAAAGCAATTTCAGGCCATAAAAACCAAACGAACAAGCAGTATCCTGCAGCTTTGCAAGCCCTGAAAGAGGATTCCTCTCCTACAGGCTTCTCAGGTAATGCTGTGGAGATTCATGGACAGCAGAAACCCTACAGGTGAGCACAGTGGAGTGATCCAGCTGATGGAGAAACTCGCTTTACCATCACTTGCTATCCTTGCCCAACAGAATGGACAGTGCTGTGAACAGCTAACCATTGAATATTGCTTCCCTTTCTCTTCTTTCTCAAATGGGGATCATTTGTCATTATTTTGTTTTCCTTCTATGTCCGCAAATGGAATTTAAATTAATCAATTGTCCATAGATTGCCAGATCCTGAGGAGACACATCCAAATTGGATAGAAAAGTATGCATAATATTCAGAAATTCTGAGTTATAAGAATTTGGATCATATCCCTTGGGAGAAGATTTAATGCATTATTGGTTGTATATGAATATTTGCATTATGCCAAGTGAAATAATTTTATATTTATATGTATGAGAAAAAGGATTGCAATATGCTTAAAGGTTAAGGGTGATGAATATGGCATATATCTCCTGATTTCATTTGCCCAGAATCCATTTCCTCCATTTTCTAAAAATATAAAACCCTGTATGTATGTGACAGAGAAGACCATTTTGTGTCAAAGTAGAGAGAGCTCAATTGTCTCCTTCCTCTATCAAAGGCACATTTAATAGACCCAGTCTTAAATAGTCATGTTTCTGGCCACAGAGCTTGGTTCAGGAAGGGACATACAACCCCAACCAGAACATTGGGGGACAATTCTCTTTGTTCTACATTTGCTAAACTCTAAAGACACAATTCTTGGATACTGATGGCCCCACCATGCCCATCGTCCTTCTAACGAATGAAGAGAAACACGAAGTCCTGAAGATGCCATTTGTGTACCTGTATCCAGCCATGTTTTAAGCCAGATCTTTCTCCCCACATTTTGGTTATATAAACTAGTGATTTCTCTTTTTTACTTAAGATAATTTGAATTAGATTTTGATCTTGTGTAACTGAAAGAGTCCTGGCAAATAATGAATGGATCTTGACTGATCAATGAAATTGTTTCCTCAATTAAAAATGATCTGATAATACCTACTTGGCGAGATTGTCAGGGGAATTAAAAATGCAATATATACATTAAGGCTGGAATTAGAGGGCTATTTAACTCTATGTCTATGCAAACATATATTCTCTAGTTAATATTTCTTTCCCAATGGGTTCCAGGATTAAATAATATAATAGCCCTCCATTTAAAAACATCTTATTATTCATCAGTCAAATAGAGTTATTTGAGGATAACTTGTTCCCTCTACCATCATAGTCTACCTTGTCTTCATTTTTCACAGTTCATATATAGAATTCATGAAATTTATATCTCTATCTATCATCTGTCTATCTATCTATCATCTATCTATCTATCTATCTATCTATCTATCTATCTATCTAATCTTTATATACAGATATCCATAAATATATCTTTAATAATGCAGGACTTGGGAGAAAAAACCCCAGATCCAAAGACCTTAACTACCTATTACCAGATTCTGAAAAGGAAAATGGATGACAATAATTGATTTAAGAACAAAGATTATGATTGTATGGTATAATAAAAAAGGGAATTCTGTCTTGTGTACTTCATTAATTTTTTTTTTTTTGGAATGTCAATAGCCAGCCAAGAGATAGTCCTGTAGCACTATGGACCATCTATGATTGCAATGAAGTCTCCTAAGATTACAGGAAATGGACAATTCTTATCCTCTCTTAAGTTGTCCTACAACTTGAAAACACAGTAGTGGAATCTTGGCACCAATAATAACAATCTAGCCTTTTCATTTTCTCTCCTCCTTTTGAATTTAGACTACCCCAGTGGCCAAAATGCTCTAAATTTCAAGAATTTTTTTTGTGTTTGTGTGTTTGCATGTGTGTACATGTGTGTCTGTTGACATTTTAAATCTATTTACATTGCAAATAGAGTATCTGGTAGGAGAAAATGTTAAGATAGAGTTTCAGTAATACACATTTTTATACATAATATTTTGGTATTAGACAATCAGAAAGTCATTCCACTGTGAGGTTCTGAGGAGATGAGGCAAATGACCAGTAAAATTTAATGGGAAAAGGAATCAAAAAACAGTCTGTGCCTGGGGTACTGATGTGAGACTTAATCTGTACAGAGCCAGAGGTCATGATGAGGGTTCGGGTGCTTTGGGGTAGGGGAATGTGATAGAAGAAAGAAGAAGGGTGAGACTCGACTACAGAGTTTTCCCTAGGATCAGACTTGAGTGATGTGGGTACTCTGGCTCAAAGGATCAGAATGAGTGGCCCTTTAGCGATCTTTCCAACAGTCAGTGCTAGGCCACTGGAATAGCTTTTCCTGGGGCTCATTTGTGCTTTCATTGGACTTCAGGTGGCAGCTAGAATGTATCATGTTTCTTGATACTATTTTCCTAATTCTTTAACTAGTCTAACTCTAAATAGACTATAACCTTGGACTTCATTTCTCATGATGTTCAGTAGCATTTTTGATTTAGCTCAAAGGTATCTTCTTTGCATTCCTTTTTTGAGGTGTTTGGATGATTTGGGGAACTCATCAAGTTAGGCACTCTGTATTTCCTTAGAGAAAGGCTGCTTTCTCTTTTTCTTGTGGTCAATATAGGCCTACAGAGCTCCACCATTTTCAACCCATGGCTTCCAAGGCCACTCTGGTCATTCCCTTTCTGGTCAGTAGGAAGGAGGAAGATCGGAAGTCCAGGATCATAAAATTCCTCTTAAGCATGAGATGTGGAAATTTCACACATCAGTTCTGCTTATATCCCATTAGTAAGAGCTTAGTTACATGGCCTCTCCTCATTGCAAGAAAAGCTGAAAAGTGCAGTTTCTACTGTGGCCCAGCTACAACACTGTTACTGTGGAGGAAGAGAACAGATGGTGGATACCTAGCATTTCTGCCACAGATATGTTGATATAAAGTTTTGAATCTTTCAAGGAGAACCGTATATTATACCATAAACTCCCTTTTCTCTTTGGCTTTGTGAAAATGTGAAGTTAAATTTAGTGCCTTCTTATAGTAACACATTTTTATTTTTTGATATGTTTATTCATTACTCTGAACTTATTTTTGATCTCCTTTTTTTTCTTTTAATGGTCTTATCTAACATACATTTTAATATTTTAAGACACCTTCAATCCTTTTTAGGACATAAGTGAAATATAAATAATAAATAGAAAAACATAAAGTAGTGGGGAACCTACCCAAAGAGCAGTTAATGTAAGAAGACTAAACATATAACTATGATTGATAGATTCAAATTGATGAGCTGCAAGAAGTGTGGGGAGGAAAATTTCTTTGCAGGGCATTGCAGCAAGGAGTGGTGGCATACAGTTTGTCTGGCAATTAAAGAATGGGGTTACCCTATGTCTGAGAGGCACTGTTACCTATCATTCTGTAGGCATTTTATCCAATAATCTATAAGAATTACTCTTTTTCGTGTGTGTGTGTGTGTGTGTGTGTGTGTGTGTGTGCGCGCGCGCGCGCTACTAAATGACATACTTTGGAGTATAAGAATTAGTTCATATGTCAGCAATCACTATCAGTTTTGAGCACCATATGCAATTAGCATTCTGCTAATCTCCATGGGAGATATAAAAAATGGTTCCTTTTCTTAATGATTTTACACTTATAATCCTGAGGGACATGTACACTATATTGCCAAGTATTTTCGTTTACCCATATAACCTCATCTCTACTCCTGTGCTTGGTACAGAGTGGACTCAACAACTAATGCCGAATGAATGAACAGTGTTAGGATGTCACTGAGTAGTGCTAAACTGAAACTTCAAATAGGTATTGGTAGGTCTCAGAAATATGCAGATTTCTACTGATATTCTGTATTCTTGTGTGCACTATGAAAAACTAAAGCTTGTCACTAATTCAATAGGGAAGTTCATAGAAAAACTCTGTTTAACAGCTTCTTCCAGATTTATTTGTCAATGACTATGTCTCTACTAAGTTTCTTATAACTGTGAGAAAATGTATGTCCTATTCATATAACAGTCTCTTTTCTAGGCAATTTGTGACAATGTACAGACTCCTAAGATGTATGAGTATCTTAAAGTTTAGATGACAAAAGGATTAAGCTTTTAAAATATCTACCCATAGGCATTTATTAGAAGGTATGCTTAACATTTTATTAAGTTATAAGCTATCCAAAATTGTTCATATTTTGAGCATTTTCTATCTTTGTTGGTGGTTATCTTTGTTGTGCCTAGTGTTGTCATTAAAAACTAAACTTTCAAATTTACTGAAAATGCACTTAAATTATATATAAAATATGACATTTGTTTATATAGCTATATGCTTATAACTAATGTATCCAAACGTGTGGTCATATATTGTTTATATGTGTATACTCAGAGCATGGTCTAACAGTTGCTTATTAGAAACTATAGAGCATTTCAGCTTTCAATCTTTGACATCTTTACTAGATGGCTTTGGGCTGATCATTTTTTATTCTTTGGTGACAGAGTAATTTTTCATCAGTCAACTTTATATGGCATTCTTTCATCTAATGATCTAACTAACATTGGGGAAACATTCTGAATCTAGGGAAATGAAAAAAGTTAACAAATATAATTAATGATGATAGTATAGCTAGGCACAATAATTTTTTTGTGCGTGTGTGTGTTAGTAAATGAATTCTTGTTTTTCCCATTGAGGAGGACTAGGAGGCTTTTGATAATAGAGTGTTTATTGAATATGCCATAAGTGTGAGGTAAATCAATTATGTAGATATAATATTCGATGTAACTTTCTACTAGAGAAGCAATTCAAATGGAGCTTTAAGAAAGTTTTTATTTCTTTGTATTATGTGAAATTTTGTTCATATTCAACAATAAAGAATACTTCAGATGCCCATGTAATAAACATACAGTTTACATTATCCACAAGAATTGTGATTTAAACTGAATAATTTCCCAAAGTAACTTGAGATTTCTTCTCTCCTAAAAGAGAAGACTTGTGAGCCCTCTGAGAGGAAAGCATTCAGGAAGTCAAATAATCCTTTCCTAGTCACCTATCAATATGTAGACATCCTTGGTATTTAATTATAAAATAATTAATTTTTATGAACTATTTAGACATAAATTTTCATTAGAAGATAAATCTAAAATGTCTTATATTTTGAGAGATTTCCATCTTCTAAAATCTTTGGCTAGCTGAGTTTTGTTTGCCTTGAGTCGTGCTAGGTATGGGACTCTGTAGATTAACTTCTCAGCAAAATACTGCTTAAGAGTTGAGCAAGACTGCCACCTTTGTCAGGCCTCCATAGCCACACATAAGAGACTTCATTCTGTACAAGCCTCTCAGTCAAATCAGGTCTTTTATTCCTCCGCCCTCTCTCCCTCCCTATTTTCTCCCCAACATCTGCAACACCTGGAGCCATCGAATATTCACTCAGGTCCCATATCCCTTAGTTCTTCCTTTTACATTAGTCTTAGTTAGGCTCCCCAGAAAGCAGAGACTGAAGCAGTAGGTTTATATGTTACTTCCTTATTAGGAATTGCAATCCCAGTGTTGTGGCCAATATTCAATAGACCAAACCAAGTATACTCTCAAAGGCCATTTATTAGCCAGTGGCTCTCCTTGCTAGGAGCTGCCTGGAACAAGAATCATGTCCAGTTTATATACAATTGATTGTTTCTCATGTCGTGCAAGCGTGCAGGGCAACACAAGCTAAAATTGGCAGTTAGTGTATAAGCTCATTGTTACATTGTTACAAATTTCATGATTAACAGGAGGTGGTTAAGGGTTCTGGGAACTAGGCCTTTTTGCTTTAGTTAAACATTACTAGTGTATAGACTTCCTTTGTCTAGTTTTCAGGTTTTTTAAATTAACTCTTTCCTTATCACATTTCAACAAGCTGTCACACCAGGAAGTAGGAATGAAAGACCAGGGAAGTGAGACAGAGGAAGAAGAAGAGACAAAACAAGGATGTGCTATAGAGCTGGCTGCTACTAAATTAAAATGATTGATCCTGAGGGCTGTCCCCTGGGCAGTATGTAAGCAGCTTCCCAAGACTCTCCATCAGAGGACAGAAAGGATATGTTTGGTACCCCACTAGATTCTTTTTACTTGGCCTGTCTACCCCTATTTAAGCTGCTGTGTTGGTTGCCAGCAACTCCTCACTGTGCTTGTCTCTAGAGTATTGCTAGAAAGTCATTGCAACATGAAATTATATCCTCAGCCCCAGGGATAGCCCACAGCCAGTCACTGACTATCAGGAAGTTCAAAAGCTGGCTTTTTGCCTCTATTCATACCCACCAATTGCCCCATGGAATCAAACTGAAGCTAGTCTTCTGCTAAAGTTAAACTTTTGTTTGGCTCCTTCTCCTTCCCTAGCCTGCTTTTCTCAGTTCCTTTCTCTGTATAGCAAATTTCTTCAATAAATTGCTTAGACAGACATGCTTGTCTCAGGTTCTGATTCCTGATTTCAGAGGGGAATAATTTATCTACTGGCTTCTGTCTTGCTTGGTCCAGAGTAAGTATCAAAAGGAAGAGAAGCAAGAGAGGCACTTAGTTCAGGCACAAGGTGGCATGCTGTCAAGATGAACCAAGGTGAAGTCAGTAAGAGCTTATGCAGAGTTGGCTTACTATGTCAGCAGCTAGAATGAGGAACAGATGAAGCCAAGAGCATGTGAAATGGTATGTAAGAGAAATCCAATACAATCCACCCTTTGGATCACTCATATCATTTTATTGAATCTGTCCTTCCCCCATCACAATATGAAACCTCTGATGTGACAACATGATCCTCTTACTTCTTCCCCAGTGGGTGGGGAAGAATTTCCTTCAGGGTGGTGGCTAGCTACATTCTCTGAGGCAAGAAGGAAAGTTAAACAAGCTACAGTCTCAACTGCTGCAGCTGGTCCTTTGCCATATTTAATAGGCGTCTTTTAATTCCTCAACCATGTGTTCTTGATTTTTCTCACTCTTTTTCAAAAGTTTGGCTGATCTGAATTTCTTATCTAGAAGGTGGACCCAGACTTTAACCCAATGAATCTGAGTCTTTGGTGGCTTTGTTCTTTATTGGGCTGTGGTTGGTGTGACTGACTGTTTACTATAATCACTGGATGTGTAAACACTGCAGACACCTGTGGGTTACAGATGCACTGCTTCCTGGCCTGTTGTGGAACAGACACATGAATTCATCTTGGCAGTCAAGATCCATGATCTTTTCCAGTACAATCACTACTTAATTCCTTTCTAGTCACCTGGAATGAGAAAAACCAAGTGATAAGAGACAAGATGGTGAGCATAGATGTGGCCCTTGGCAGAAGCTTTCTCCATTAATCCCCTCCCCTTCTTCCCACCCTCAGTCCTCCAACACACCTACACTTCAGGACCAGGACCTCTAAACAGTCAGTAACTAAATTTGTAAGGGTAGTAAGCACACATCTTGTAAGTAAGTTACTAGGAGAGATTGTTTGAATTGCCAATTCTATCTTTATCTTGGGCCACAGATGTGTATTCTAACCTTTGGAGATCCAGCCCCACATATCAAACATGGCATTTGGATGACAGCAGGGTGTTGCTTCTAAGATGGTGCTTTAGTTATGCCTTTAAGAGGTCACTTCATCATTCTATTAGGCTATTCATTTCTAGGCGATGAAGTTTGTGGCAAGCCCAGTGGCTTCTGTTGTCTTCTACCCTCTATCATACTTCTTTAATCTTAATATAGGCCTCTTGGTCAGAGATAATATTTTTGAGGGGGCATTTTAGGGTTTTCTACTAGGCTCCCCCTACTATAATACCTTATTCCACATGTCATTCCTGTTCCATTATAGAATATGGGAATAAGAAATAACTACAAGCTGTGTCCAAAGACTTATTGAACCAACTGTCAGATACATTTAGGGCAAAACTTCATTTATCAATTGGTTTCCATAATCTCCTATCTATAAACACTTTATAGATGCCTCTTTATCTGCCACTGCTATGGTAAAATTTTGGTTAGGACTTGACAAAATTTCTAAAGGCAACTCTTGGAAGCATCTCATCACATGTTCTTTTTCCTCATGTCACTCAGACTCCATATCTACTTGTTTTTAAAAAGTGTGAATATTCCCTGACCCCCAGTACATATTTATTTTGGAAAATGGCAGCATGTATCTTTGAAGATGAGTGAGGATAATATTTATAGTACACACTCTCAGTAGCACTGAAGAATTTTTCCTCAGGGCCCTGGATTCCCATCTGCAGTGTCACTGGCCTCTATGAACTGACTTAGATCTGGGAACCACAAGAGGGAGCCACATATTTCTATTGTGATTGTTGTCACCTTTCTACTGGAAAGCTCCCAGTTTACTGTTTATTATACAATTTAAGATACATCATGATATATACATCAACATACATCAATATAAACACATTTCTAGGATTCTCAGTGGCTTTGGTTGATGGTGCCCATAGACCACCAGAGGTGACCATAGGAGGTCTTAGTTAGGAATCATAGAAAGAAGAGATAGAAGAGTAGATAGTGAGTTTAGTTTCATTCATTCTGAGTTTTGATGACTTGTAGGTAAAGCCAAGTATCTGGGTCTGGTGTTAGGGGAGAGGTCTGGGCTTAAGTAGATACTCTTCACTTCACCTGAAATGAAGAAAGTGAAGGCTGTCATACAGAGAAAGATTGAGCTCTATGAAAAGCAGAGTGCTTAAAAAAAAAAGCTTGTAAACAACTTCTGTTGTATCCTCAATATCCCCAAAGAAGCACTCTTTCACCTTTATTAAAAATTAACTCTCCCCCAAGAACAACACTTGCCCACCAAAACCCTCAAGTTCATGCTATTTGTCACTATGCTCCCGCATGCTAAGGGTTTCAGGTGTTCTCCAAGAGCTGCATTGCTTCTTTGACAAGACCACCCTCTAGAGCTTCTTTATCTGTGAAAGAGATTCTTTTTGATCTCAACCCTGCCATCATCAGGTGTTCCTAGATGTTATGCAACAGCATAGCCTCAGTGAGAGATGATGCTACTCTTCACTCATATTAGGTGCTCCTCCTGCTGGTGATCCTCCTTGTGGAAAAATGATAGGTCCCTACTCTCTGGAACTATGGACATATGACTTGATTTGGCCAGCAAGGGGTGAAAGGAAGTGAACAGAAGCTTTGATAGTCAAGTCATGGTTTACCATATTGTCTTTTCTTCCTGTCATAAAGGCCAGTAGAGTTCCAGATAGAGGTTTCTTGTTTAGCATGGGCCACAGTATAATGGTGTAGAGCTTTCTTTGATTTGAGTTGGACATGTAGTCTGAATAAGAAAGAAATGATTATTGTTATAAATTAGAGATTTTGGGGTCACTTGTTATTGTAGTATAACATCTGAAATATCTTCTCAGAATTTCTGGATTACTTCATTTCTAGTAATTTACTCTCAAGGCCACATCCAGATCAATATCTGAATGTTGATCAATATCTGAAATAATTACAAATCTAAAAGTAAGTGTTGATATACAAATATGGTATAACTAGCCTTTTAATTTTTCAGCTCTCTCACTTTCTTACTTTAACTTGATCTTAGGCCTTGAACCACTTCACATTTCAATATGCCTCTTTCTCTAGCCACTGCTATGGTAAAATTTTGATCAGGACTTGACCAAATTTCTAAAGACAAACCTGATAGCATCTCCTCACATATTCTGTTTTCATACCCTTCATTTCCTATCCCAGGGTTTCTCTGATTCAGGATGAGATTTCTTCAGGAATTTGTTTGGTACTCATGCATGTGCAAAGAAATGTGACAGAGTTAATTCCCATGGCATCACCCTTGATCAATGTCATCTGACAGTGCATGGAAAATGCTTTACCCTTTTGTTCCCTAGGTGAACAGTTATGAACACATTTCATAGTTTTCAGATCAATGGTATCGAGTATCCATTAACTGAAACAGTGACTAACTTGACAACATATCCTTTTATTGACTTTCCTTTCTTCTCTAGTTAACTTCTTTGTTCCTCATCCTGCTTCCCTGTAGTTTCTAAGATAAACTGTCTGCAGATAGCTTTTGTTTCAGGCTCTGTTTCCAGGAAAAAGAGACTATGATAATTTTCATCAAACTCTCTAGATTATCCATCCCTCAATTTTTCTCCTTATTGCACTGCCCACTAATGGCTTCATTTCTCCGCCATATTGCCCAGAAGCTTGTGTTGTATCACTCTATTCATTCTTTTACAAGGACTCTCATCAGTTTCCCTGTGTTTATAGCAGATCCTTTCTGTTAATCCTGATTTGGATTAACTTCCTGCCTTCTCTACTCTTATATCTTAGGTTCTAAGAGATGCTGAATAAAATCAGAGTTGAGGGAACTAAAGGCAAACTGATGGTTTCTGCTGTGACTTGCAACCTTAGTATTGTCCTTAATCAATTTCTCTTATCATTCCCCACATCACCTTTTTAAATCAGTTACCACCCTCTTCAAAATACCTACTCCACCACTACACTTTTTCTCAGCAGACAAACTTTCTTCCTCATATAGGATAAATATGTCTGTCAAGACAGGTATAGCCCTTTGTTGAATTACATCTTTATTCATACCAATTTATATCTATTCTATCATCTAGTTTTCATTTTAATCTAGAGATGTCTCTTCTGATATCTAAGCCTAATTAATAATGCCTCTGTTGGTGGTCTTGATTTAATCAGTGCTAGTTTTTCATTGTTTGCTCTCTTCTCTCTTATTTACTAAACTTCAAAATATAGATGTAGCTGAGCCCTCTATCTTAGGAAATCTTCATAAACCCTGTTCTACATGTCCTACAATTATTGTTTTATTTTTTTTAAGAACCATCCTCAGCAGCTCATTATAATTTGGTTGTAGCCCCACCATCCAATTGAGTCTGTTAAGCAGAGATCAATTACTTTATAAAAGACGAATCCAAAAGCCTTCTTTGGGGTATTGGGAGGTTGTTTATGCTTTACTTCACCTTTCACAGTGTTCACAAAAGCCTTTCTTCTTGAAAACCTCTTTTCCCAAGCCTTTAGAGATGTCACTGTACACTAGCTCTCTTTATACCTTTCTCAGTACTCTTTCTATTCCTTCTTAGTACTCTTTTTTTTTTTCTCAAGTTCACATCTTTGATCAAGTCTTCCCTTTGACCAGGTTTCATGTTTATTAAATTAGCTTCTGATTATCATTTGGTTTCCCAGGTAGTTTTGCTTACAGGGATAGAACACATTGTTTAAAAGATTTCAAGTCAACTTGAAAGCTTGTTATACTTCTCATTGTAATGTAATTAACTGTCATTTTAATTTATCAGCCTCTAATATAACTGATAAGAGTGACTCATCTTCCATGACACTGCTACTCTCTGAACCTTACTCGAAGGGAGCATATGCTGAGACATGGTGACTGTAGCACAGCAGTGTCACTCCATGAGGCTCAAGTAACAAGTTCACTTACTCTGGGAAAGTGTCTGTCTCATTTCTGTGTAATTGCAATAGTCTTGTCAGAAAAGTAAAGAAGAAGTTTTAAGGAACTGAAAATAAATTATTAAGGATCAATGATAGCGAGGCTAGTGAGATTCTTTTTTAAAATGCAGATACAAGTGAAATTTAAAAAATTTCATCTCATGGGCCTAAGATCGCCTTCCCAAGAAGATAGGGCCTAGTATGGTGTCTGACACTAGAAGATGTTATGTAAATTGTTGACTAAACAATAAAATATTCTATATTTAGAAACTTAAACTTTTATCTGCATGTAGACTTCTTTAAAATAAAGACTACAATATCCATATTCCAGTTGAGCAGATGCTTTAATGACAACCAAAAAGCATTTATTGTAGATTTAAATGCTTCCACAAGATAGCTATTGTGATATCAGTAATTTTCACTCTTTTTTAACTTACTCCAAAGATCCCTTTCCCCACTCAGTTTTAGGAAGAAAAATGCTTTTGTTCTTTGGGTTGTGGTATTGGTGTCTGGGGTACTCCACATGACTTGAGAATATCAAGCTTACATTGTAGAGGTTATTGTGTTCTCGAAATTTTGAAGAGAGAAATTATTTTGAAATGTTATAATAATAGTAAACAAAATAAAGTTTTATCATTTAAAGAATTATAAATTCTAGCTAGGATATTTAATTTTGCACTCTATGACAGAATAACATATAGGAAAGTTTAAAAACTACTACAGTAATTGCCTTTTCTAGATGTTGTATCCCATGTTTTTGGTAGATCTTGTAATGGTTGTAAAAAAAAGCAAAAGTACAATAGGAAGGAAAGTTGAAAGCTTTCCTCTGAGAATAGTAATGACTCATCTTCTTTATTGCTAGATTTAAGATGATGAACACTTGTTTTGAAGAATGTGATTTTTCTCTATTGCTTGTTTAATTAAATGCAAAAATCTTAGAGTGAAGCAACCTTTAAGACTGCAAATTTAAACTCATAAAAGCCAGATAATGGAAAAGTGAAGGTTGTGATAGCAACATTAACTCATCTATTGCATATAGGTTACATTTTGCATGACTAATTAGGCGATTTAAGCAAGTGTGATGCAAGCCAGGTATCTTTTCTTTCACCCCTTAAATCTGTGACTATTTTAAACTACCCTTTGTATGTGCATCATTTAGTAAGAGCCAGAAATACCTTTAGCATAATTTAGTGTTAGTTTTTCTTTCTGCGAAGTTGTATTAGCTTTAAGAACAACCTCATTTGGTCTGGATGAGCACTATTGTGGCCAGTTTCTTTCTAGTACATTTTTCCTAAGTAATATTTTAAACTTTAATACATGAATGACTAAAATAGTAAAACAACTGAGAAATTTCTATAGCAACTTTATTGGAATATTTTTCAAGAGACTACAATTTGATAGTCTTTTAGAGATTTCAATAATAAACCTCCTAAGATGGAGTATCTAAAAGGAATCATAGTACAATAGAAAGAGTGTGGGTTTTGGAGCCAGATACCCTGAGTTTGAATCATCATTCTGTAATTTAGTAGATATGTGACTTGAGGTAATTTACTTAATTTTTCTAATTTTGTTGGTTAAACTGTAAAATGGAGAATAAGCTATGTTATACTGGATGGTTGTAAGGATTAAAGACACTAAATGGTAATGTCTTATTTCATTATTATTTCACTATTATTTTCACAAGGAATAGTTAAAATGGTGTTCCAGGAACATTTGAAATATTTCCCTCTTGCCAACCAAGTATAACATACTGCTAAATTAGTCTGACATGTTTCCTGATGTGATGGACATTTGATATTTTGTAGATTGCTATCACATAATTCTCTTCCTGCCTTTTCTATGGTCCTCTCTGATGCATTTTCCACACTGCTGTCATAATCTTCCTAAAGCACTTATATGATCACTTCACTCCCCTGCTTAGAATGCCTCAAAGGATTCCATTGCCTTCAGGGTAGTTTCACATTCATTCTATACTTCTGCCTGGATCCTCCATGTTTAGTCTACGTGTCTGTGCTTCTCTGCACACACATTGCTTTGCCTGGTATGCCTTTCCTTATCTCATTCTCATGCTACAAATTCAAATTTATTCCTAATGACTTGCTGTGGTGTGAATTCTTCTGTAAAGCTTTTTTTTTTTGATTGCTTGAGCCTGAATTAAGTACCCTTCCTGGGTCTGGGAGAAGTTAGATTCTCTTAGCATTCTTTTGTTTGGTTTTTATTATTTGTATTATATTTGCTTGTCTACTTAGTATATACATCCTTGAGGCTGGTGCCAGTATCTTATTTATCTCACTGTCTCTAGGGCTGGCAAAGCACCTGATAAACAGTAAATGCTCAATAATTCTTCAGCTGTAATGCAGATGTCTGTGTAATAAGTATGATTAAAATTCCTGCCCTTTGAAGTTGGAGTCTGGAAAGTGTTTGGCAACATGCTGAGCTCATTTCAAAATCACTCCTGAACAAAACTTTTCCACCAATGTGTAATATTTTTGGAAGGGGGCCAGGTAGTGCAAATAAGGCTATAGTGTTTATGTATTAAGTTATTTCTACCATAATTCAACTTATTTTTAAAATTATTAATTATGACAATATGTTTATCTTGTTGCCTATGGATGATACCCCAAAGTGAATTATTTCTTTTAGGTTCTCTTTTAAGCAGTATGGATCAAATTGTGTTAATCATTATTCTGTGGTAATGTCATAAGGAACACTATTAGTTATTCTTTAATTTATATAACTTCCACATTTATATAAATGCATAATACCTGTGACTTCTGCACTCAGCTAAAGAGTGAAGACAACCACATGTATGAGCCCTGTCAACCCTGTGTCAGGAATTGACACAGGCAATAGGAGAGCTAATCGGATGGTCTATTGATGTTAGTGCATTTGCAGTCAGCTAAGAGTTCCCTACCTTTAGGTTACAACGTAAATGTCATAGGCAAGGTTTTTTACTTTAGGTCACATGGTGGTTCAGGGAGGCTATTAATTTAATTTAGGGGGCAGGGGAAGAAGGGTAGGGTGAGATTTTCTTCAAACCACTGTTGATTTTCAAAACAAAATTTGTAAGTGCTAATTTCAGTAGGCATTTTAAAATCAATTGATCTACATTTATTCCTCATTCATTCAGGTAATAATTATTTAGGTAAGGAAATACTCATTAATGGACCTGGCCTTTATTGCTGAAATTAAAGGTGAATTAAACACAACTAGTCTCTATGAAGGGTTGTAGGTGGCGATGAGGGTAACTGTTTTGGAATGACAATTTCCTCTATCTAGGCAAGTAAGAAAATGTTTTTTTTTTTTTCAAAATAACATTTAACCTGTTAAATATGTAAGGATTTAAGAGTTTACCTTCCAATAAATACTAAATTAATTTATTTGTACCTTTACAGTACTTCTTTGATTAAAGAGGTAGAATAAGAGATGTTCTATAAAGATAGGATGTGAGCTTCCTTTATAACATATAAAGATTGGTTTAAAATAGGCTCTTTTAATTTTTAAAAATAGTATTAGTTTTTAGATACCATTTAATATGTAAAAAAGTAAAAATTGGTAGTTACACATTAGTTATGGGGAAGTAAAGCACAGCATAGGGAGTATAGTCAATGTTGTAATAACTATGTATAGTGCCAGGTGGAAACTAGATTAATTGGGAGGATTGCTCTGTAAATTACACACATATCTAACCACTATGCAGTGCACCTGAAACTAATATAAAATAATATTGAATGTCAACTATAATTTAAAAAAGAAAAGAACTGGAGATATTTAAAAAAAGCAGTTTTCTTTTATTCAAAATAAAAAGAATCTTTGGTATATTCTAATTATTTTTGTAGCCTATATAAAACAAATTGAGACATCTAATTTTATGGATTTTTAATAATTAGATTAAAATATGAGTTTATAAGCTTTAGAGATAGGGCCATGTATTTTTTTCTTAAAAAAAATATTCCTTTGGAAAGCCACATGCTGGAAAAACATCAAGGCCTCAGCAGGGTATGTACTGAGTATATCTGAAAGTTTTATACTAACTTATAGCACAAGCTGGCTGTGAATGACAGGAGAAGAGTTAGTTATAAAACTGAAGATCTAGGCTATTTGGCTAAAAGATCACTACAGATCATTGATTAATGTCACGTTACAAGGAAAATTTGGAATCCTTAACACATTCAGTATGATTTTGCACTTGCTGATGTACAATCAGTGCAGTTTTTGAATTGAGTCATAGATTAAATTTTATCTTATGGCTCTATTAAAAATTTTTTTTTCATACAAGGTCTTCCATTTACTATTAATTTTAGAAACACTGACAAGAAGGAGCACATGCAGAGATGGAGTTATGACAAATAAGAAATATATTTCTTATTGTTAAATATTTCAAATGTTGCAAGCAGTATATATGCACATCTAAAGAAACAATTACAAATACAATGAGATTTCATGTAGTTTTCTCATTTCACTCGCTTTTCTCCTATCCCAGAATCAATATTCTCTTGAAGTTTATATTTACCCTACTTATGAAAAATTTTATTACTATGTATGTATTTAACCACAAATGAAATAAATATTATTTTGCATAGTCTTTAACTTTGTAACTGACACCTCACTCTATGTAGGTTTCTTATGTTGTTGGGCTATACTGTATCTATTTATTCTTCTATCAAAGGTCATTTCAATCATTTCCAATTCTTTTTGCTGTTAAAAATCATGCTATTTATTTTTACATTTATTCATTAAATAAATATTTAATATCAAACATATGGTTGACACTGTACTAGGTGTTGGGGATACTGCAGTGAATGAAACTGAAAAAATGTATATTTTATAGAGGTTATATTCTATTAGGAGGGTAGATCATAATAAAAATATTAAAGGGTATAGTATATTAGATAAGTGTTACAGAGTTAAATAAAGCATGAAAAGAGGATTGAAAGTGCTAGAGGGAAGGGGCAGTGTTATGATTTTTCTAGAAGCTGTTCAGGCAAGAATTATCTGAGAAGGTGACACATAAATATAAACCTGGAAGAAGGAAGAGAGTAAGTTGTGTGGCTCTCTGAGGGAAAGCATTTCTGCTAAAGAGAATAGCAAATTCAAAAGTCCTAAGGAGAAAGTGTTTTTGGTAGAATCAAGGAATAGCAAGAGAGCCAATATATTTGGAGAGGAGCAAGTGAAGGGAGATAAAAGCAGAGATCAAAGAAGGCATAGAGACCCTGACTTATTTCTTATTGTGAAATATACCAAATAAGAGTATGTATGTAGATTTAAGAAAATGATTACAGTTACAATCGAAACCTACTTTTTAGGTCATTGTGATGATGAAGCTTTTTTCTCTGAGATAGAGTGTCATTGTAAAATTTTGAGCAGAGGAGTAACAAAATCATCCTGTCTTTGAATAAGATCCCTCTGGCAGCTGATTTGAGAATAGACAATAGATGGACAAAGGTAAAAGCAAGAACACAAAATAGTAAACTGTTCAATAGTCTGGGTAAGACATGAGCTTAGATCTAGGTGGTACAACAGAGAAGAGGTAAATAGGGTAAATATAAATTTTGAATATATATAAGATTTCATGATAGATTTGTTGTAGACTATTACAAAAGAGAAGTCTACCATTTAAATAGGAAATATAGAGTTGGGAATGTAAGGTAAATGGTGGGAAGGTCAGATATTTTGGAGAGATTGGAAGTTTAGTTTGGACATTATCTTCAAGATGCCTTTAGCTAGCCAGATGGAGATATCAAGTAGGCAGCTATATATGCAAGTCTGAAGCTTAAGTGATAGTATATATCCTGAGAGTGATAGTATATATCCTGTAAGTAAAATCACAAGCCTGAACTGAGTGGATATAGTGAAAAAAAGAAAGGTATGAGGACAGCCCTGGGACACTCCAACATAAAACATCATGGAGATGAGAAAGGATCAACAAAGAAAACAAAGAAGGAATGGCTGGTTGAGAAGAAAGAAAATTATAAGAATATATTTTCTGGAAGCCAGATGAAGATAGTGTTTCATAAAGGAGAGTAATCAGCTCTGCTAAATGCTGCTGATAGGTCAAGTAAGATGAGAGGAGAATCAGGCAATTTGGAGATCACGGGTGGATTTTACAAGAATGGTTTTAGTGGGAAGGGTACAAAATGATTTGCTTCAATAAGTTAAAATAAACAGCCCCAGCATAGAAGAGAAATTGGAGCCAAAAATAATAGATAACTTTTTTTTTTAGTAATTTTGCTATAAAAGAGAACAGAAAATAGAAGTAGACTCATTTAAAAAAAAATTAGGATGGGAGAAATAACAGCATGTTTGATAAAAAAGATCCAAGTTTTGAGAAGGAATCTGATGTTGTAAGAAAAAAAGAGGAAAATTGCTGGACTTTAAAGTATGCTAATATTCAAATTCCATAGATAAAATCATTTCTTTTCAAAGTGGTTGTCCTAACTTACCCACTAACAGCAGTGCATAAACTTCCATTTATCTATATCTTGTCCAAATTTAGTACCGTCAAATTCTAATCTGATGGATGTACAATAGTATCTTATTTTCATTTAATTTCTCTGGTTACTAGTGAATTTTGATATCTTTTCTTATGTTTATTAGCCATTAATATTTCCAATGGAAATTGATAGTTTATCATTAAGGGATACTTCTTTTTCTCATTTGCTTGTAAGAGTTCTTTATTTAATGTAGCTATAAGTCCTTTTTCAGATAATGGAATACAAATATTCATTCCATTCTACTTTTCCTTCCAAGCTGTGGAGAAATGATTGACAGATATAATTATATATATTTAAAGTGTACAACATGATGATTTTATATGTGTGTATGTGTGTGTGTGTATGAATGATTACCAAGATCAAGAGAGTTGACAGATCCATCATCTCACATAGTTAACTCATATGTTTAAGATCTACTCTCAGCAAATTTCAACTATGTAATACTGTATTAATTATAGTCACTGTGCTGTATTTTAAATCATCAGAACTTACGATATAACTAAAAGTTTATTCCATTTGACCTACATGTCCCCATCTCCCTTTCCTCCCATCCCAACCACTATTTTATTCTGTTTTTGTTTAATTGGATAATTTTTAAAATATTCTACTTATAAATGGTACCATACAGTATTTGTCTTTCTCTATCTTATTTCACTTGGCATAATGCCCTCAAATTCATCTATGCTGTGAAAAATGGCAGAATTTCTGTCTTTTTCTATGGTTGAATAATACTCTATTGCATATATGTATGTGTGCATAAATAAATAAATAAGTAAATAAATAAAAACCACATCTATCTCACATTTTCTTTATTCACCCATTCTTTGGATACTTAGATTATTTCCATATCTTTGCTATTGTGAATAATGCTGCAATTAACAGAGGGGTGATATCTCTTTGAGACACTTCATTTCCTCCAGGTATATACCCAGAGGTGGGATTGCTGGATTATATGGTAGTGCTATTTTTAATTTCTTGAGAAATCTTTATGCTGTTTTTCTTAGAAATCTCCATGCTGTTTTCTACCACTTTACATTCCCACCAACAGGGCACAAGTGTTCCTTTTTCTCCACATTGTCATATCATTAACATTTGTTGATCATAGACATTCTAACAGATGTGAAGTGATATCTCACTGTATTTTTGATTTGAATTTCCTTTATGATTAGTAATGTTGAATGCCTTTTCATGTAACTGTTGGTCAGTTATATGTCATCTTTGAAAAATGTGTGTTTGTGTCTTTTGCCCATTTTTAACTGAATTATTTGCTTTTGTGCTATTGAGTTTTATGAATTCTTTATATATTTTAGATGTTAATCCCTTATTAGATATATGGTTTGAAAATATTTTCTTTTATTGCATAGGTTGCCATTTCAATTTATTGGTTGTTTTCTTTACTATGTACAAGCTTTTAAATTTAATGCAGTCTCACTTGTTAATTTTTGCTTTTGTTGCCCGTGATATTAATGTCTTACCAGAAAATTGTTGCCAAGACCAATGTCAAGGATCATTTGTCCTGTTTCCTTCTAGGAGTTTTACAGTTTCAGGTCTTACATGTAAATTTTTAATTCATTTCAAGTTAATTTTTATGAGTAGTGTTAGAGATCAAGTTTCATTCTCTTCTGTATGAATATCTAGTTTTTCTAACACCATTTATTGAAGAAAGCATCCTTTTTGCATTGTGTGTTCTTGGCACCCTTGTCAAAGATTGATTGATCTTAATTTCTGGGCCCTCTATTCTGTTCCACTGGTGTATGTGCCTGTTTTAAGTACTGTTTTGATTACTATAGCTTTGTAATACAGTTTGAGATTAAGAAGTATGATGCCTACATCTTTGTTCTTAAGATTATTTGGCTATTCAAAAAGCTTTTCCTCTAAAATTAAGAACAAGATAAAAACGCTCACTCTCAGTACTTCTATGCAACATGGTAGTAGAAGTCTGAGCCACAGCAGTTAGGCAAGATGAAAAAGTAAAGACATCCAAATCAGAAAGGAAGAAATAAAATTATCTTTGTGTGCAGATAACATAATCGTATATTTAGAAAATTCTAAAAACCACCAAAAACTATTATAACTACTAAATGAATTCTGAAAAGTTGCAGGATAAAAAAATCACCATGCAAAAATCAATTGCATTTCTATACACTATAATAAACTATCTCAAAGAGAAATTAAGAAAGCAATTCTATTTACAATAGAATAAAAAAATACATAGGAATACATTTAACCAAGGAAGTGAAAGACCTGTTTACTGAAAATTATAAGCTATTGGTAAGATAAATTGAAGACACAAATAAATGGAAAGATATGCCATGTTTTTGGAGTGGAAGGGTTAATATTGTTAAAATATCTATACAAACCAAAGCAATCTACAGATTCAGTGCAATCCTATCAAAATTCCAATGGCATTTTTCACAGAAATAGGAAAAACTAAAGTTTATGTAGATCCATCTTATTTCTTATTTCTAATTTTCTGTAACTTTTTATAAAAAATAATATACAGATATTTTTGATAATCAAATATTCTCTAAACATAGTTTTATGATTTCAAATTTTAATTAAATATTTTATGATTTCAATTTTAAAATTGTTTCATTATTTATTTTTTGTTTATTTTAAGAAATATCTTGTAGCTATAAAGGTATTTTTCTATAGTCTTCAAAATATGTTTTTTCTTTGCATTTAGACCTTTAACCTCCTGGAAGTTATTTATGAAATTTCTGCAAACTAGATCTTTAAAAATAATTTTATTTTTCAATTATAGTTGACATACAATATTATATTGGTTTCAGGTGTACAATAGAGTGATTAGATATTTATATAACTTAAAATGTGATCACTGTGATAAATCTAGTACCCATCTGATGCTACACACAGTTGTTACAATATTATTGACTATTTCTCTATGCTATATTTTACATACACATGACCATTTTGTAACTACCAATTTGTATCTCTTAATCCTTTCCCCTACTTTACCTACTCCCTTAAACCCCTTCCATCTGACAACCATCAACATGTTCTCTGTATCTATGAGTTTGTTGTTTCTGTTTTGTTTGTTTGTTTTGTTCTTTAGATTGTACATATAAGTGAAATCATATGGCGTTTGTCAATCTCTGTCTAATTTACTTCACCAGAATAGTACCTTTTAGGTCCATCCCTGTTGTTGCAGGTGACAAAATTTCATTCATTTTTTTTTCATGGCTGAGTAATAGTCCATTGTATGTATGTACCACCGCTTCCTTATCTATTCCTCCATTGACAAACATCCAGGTACTGCAAACCAGTTTTTTCTTTTTTCCTGGTACTGCCTGAGTGGGCCGGCTAAGATCGAACATTTCCCCAGAAGGGGAGTGAGGATTGAGAAATGAAAGAAGAGAGAGAGAGAGAGAGAGAGAGAGAGAGACAGACAGACAGACAGACAGACAGACAGACAAAAGATAGAGTTGGGAGGGCTAACAGTAAATACTGTGCCCCTGAGTTTATTAAGCACAGCATATTTATACCCTTGGAAACCCATGGGAAGCAAAACCCACAGATATTCTAACAATTGCTGACATTTACATAAGTTCTCTCAAAACCTCTTTGATCCTGTTTTCTGTCTCTTATTCCTTGGGGCAAGAAACATTCAACTGTTTACATTAAGCCAAACTTCCTCCTTCAGTACAGAGCCCACCTGCTCTGCAAACTTGTAGCTTGCGCAACTTTAACCCTGTTTGTAGAGCATTCAGCATGAATGGCTCCCAACATGGTATCTGGTTTTATTCCCCCCACCCCACCCCGCACCAAAAGAACAAATTTCTATAGTACCATTTAATGTCCATTAGATTTCCACTAATGTGGATTGCTACCTCTGTCATATTGTGTACATATATATATAAGTCTGTTTCTGAGAATTTTGTATTGTTTTGTCTATGTGTCTATTCATATAGCAATACTATATAACTGTATTCCTTTTACTTTTAGTAAACTTTATAGGGCAGTGATGGTTTATTGAATTTTTAGGTTAATTTTCAATGAATGGATGTTTTAATAATATTGAATCTTCTCATCCATGTAGTTAATATATCTTTTATTTTTATTTTCTTTTATGTTCTTAAATATGGTTAATTTTTCTTATAAAGATCTTTCACAACTTTTGTTGAATTCATTTTAAATATTTTATATATTTTATTGCTATAATGAACAGGATACATTTTTCTGTTATATTTTATATTTGGTTATTATTGGCATATGGTAATAGTAATGGTTTGATGAGTTGATCTTGTATTTGAAAACCTTGCTAGTCTGTATTAACACTTCTAATACTATGCTCATTGTTTCCTTGAATTTCTATGTATACTAAAACAGTATTATTTTCAAATAGAATCAAGTTTGTTTCTTATTCTCTAATTCTAGTTTCTAATTTTTAATGACAAGAAGTGATAGAGAATATTCTTTTCTTAATGCTGACTCTGATGTGAATGTCACTAAAATATGCTAAAAATAGCATAATATTTGCTATAAGGTTTTAAATACTATATCAGGATCAGATTAATAAAGCTTCCTTCTATTCCTTGCTTCCTAAGAATATTTTCATAGAAAGGTGATGAATATTAGTAAATGGTTTTCTGTGTCATTGAAATGTTACTATGTTCTCTGATAATCTATTGATGTTGAGTATCAGATTAATAGTTTTGGTGATGCCAAATCATCCCTGGATTCCTGATATAAACTCTATTTGCTTGTGTATGTTTAAAAAATAACCTGCTAAATTTGATTTGCTAATGTTTATTTAGGATTTTTTTTTTCTATAATCATGGGCCTAAAATTTTCTTTTATTTCCCTAGTCTGATTTGGGTAGTTTATGCTACTCACATAAAATGTGCTGTTAGTCTTCCCTCTTATTTTAATATTTGAAAAAGTTTACATAATAAAAATTTTATTTATTTAATAAGATGGTTTGAAAAACTTATAAAACTTTCTATCTTACTATTTATAAGCCTTTTGATTGTTCATTCAAATTTTTTAATAGTTATTGATATATTCAGGTTTCCTAATTTCTCTTGAATAAATTTTCTGGAAAAAGGTTTACTATATATACATTTTCAAATTTACTGTCATAAATTCTATTATAGATTTCATTTGTGATTTTCAAATTCAAATTTTATTTTTAATTATGTTGCTTTTTTATTTTTAATATTTTTACTTATATCTTTTCTCTCTTATTTTCTTCCTTCTCTTTCTTTTTAAATCTATTTTTGTTTGAATCTTTTTTCAAAATATTAGTTTTTAATATATTACTCTCTACTGTTTCAGTAATTTTTGTTAATCTCCATTATTCTGTTTTTCAATATTTTTGGGTTTAGTCTTTTATTCTCTTTATAGCTCATTTAGTCAAAAACTTGACTATTTTTGTAATGTTTCCCTTTTATATAAGTGCCCTTAAAGCTATACAATTTCTTCTAGCTATTTCTTTAACCATATATCATTATTTATATGTAGTAGTTTCATTATTATTTACTTGTAAATGTTTTATAATTTTATTGCCATTTCTTTTTTAGTACAATTTATATTTAGTGCCTTTTAAGATTTATAAATGAATGCTTTTTATTATCATATTTTTTCTAGTATTAAATTAGATATTATCAGATAACAAGTATACTGCTGATTGAAATTTTGTTGAGGCTGCCATTGGGGTTTCTTACGTGGTCAATTTTTATAAATGTTCTGCATTTTCTACCGATTAAAAGAATGTTTCTATTTCTTCTCTGTAGAATTTTGTATCTGTTAGATAAAATGTTAATTTTGTGGTCCAATCTTTAGACTTATACTTTCTTGTTCTTTTATGATCCATTTGTTTCTGATAGAGGTATGTTAAAATCTTTCATCACAATTGTGGATCTTTCGATTTCTACGTATATTTCTATTAGTTTGTTTTTCTTTTGGTATTTTGAGGTTGAGCTATTAAGTATGTATAAAACTATGATTATTATAGAGCTTTAGTAAATTTTTTTCATCATGTTATACTGTCTTTCTGTGCTTCTATTAATGATCTGCATCAGGTTCTATTTTGTCTGATAATACTGTTTCCATTCCTCGTAGTAGTATAGTAGTGCAGCTGCCAGTCACTAATGCTTGCCTTTGAATTGGGAGCTAGTGAGCCCAGTGTTTTATTTCATGCTATCTGCTTTGCTCCACAAGATTCAATTCTGTTCCATAGAGATTGTTAGATTATTTTTGAGCTCAGCTATTTTAAATCATTATACTTTGTTAATTATTACCATGTGTTCGGAACAGAGGTATGTCAAATATTAATTCTCCATGCTTCTGACTTATGACTGACGTTTGTTTGGGAATCTAGAATGCTCATTTTTAAAGTGGGATCCGAAAATTACTTGTATCAGAAGCACCTGAGGTGCTTGTTGCAAATTGAGATTCTCTGGCCTTACCCCTAATTAGATTAGAATCTTGGGATAGTTGTGGTGGTACCTGGGAATATTCATACTAAGTAGGATTTGCATATGATTTTCATGTGCACTAAAGTTTGTGAACCACTAGTTTAGAACATGATGCAAACCACTGCCATGCTTCTAATCTTTTATAACATTTCTCTGAATATTCAGACAGATAATTCTGTTTTTATGTGTCCAGATGATTTCCAGGTAGGTGGATGAATACTGAATGTGAACTCAATAGGGTTGATGTAGCTGCTCATTAACAGCCAATAAGTCTTTTGATGAATATATTTGGGTGGTGTGGGGCATATTACTTAAACTTTAAGCCTCAGCTTTTCTATATGTAACATGAGTTAAATAGGTCTGTTATATTGAATAAGTGAGATTATATATCCCAATGTCTGGTATCTAATAATTTCGCAATAAATAGTAGCAGTTGTTTCAAAGAGAGGCATGAGGCAAAAAGCTTGAACTTTGCAAATTAATAGCCCCTATAAATATTGCAGTTCCAACTTTTTAAAACTATACCTTGTCTTAGAATTGATATATTTTGGAGGAAAAATACTAAAATGCTTCTGAAGAACTTAAAGAATAAAAAATAGCCATCTAAAGAATAACTTGCATTTGACTCCAATTACAGGATATATTTATGCTTTAATAATTCCTTATTTAATCTCTATGCCCACTTGAACTCTAATTACGTTCTATGACAAATGAAGTAAAATTTGTTTTAAGTTTCTTTAAAATCAATAGGTATGAATTGGTATTTTCAAAAAGAAGTGAACTGATGTTTCATTAATCTTAAATATTAAAATATTTTTAGCATTGAAAAAATGCATGATTATGATCAATCACTGGTATACTACCTCTTATTAATTCATACATTTAAAAGGAATATTTTTAGTTGCACAAAACTGGTTAATATTTGACACAATAACAGTTGTAAAATATAAGTTTACTTTTTAAAAAAGATCAAGATAATCAAGAAGATAAATGAAAAAAAAATTCTGAAGATTTTCTCATTTTATATTTCCTTAGGAATAAGACTTATGTACATGCAAAGTGTTTAAATCTGTTTTCTGCTCTGCTGTTGTCGAACCGAGTGACTGCGAACAGTGCTTATTATCTTTTTGAAGTCTCTGTTTCTTCTCTATAACAGTACCTATGGGAAAAATAATAGTACCTATATCACAGGACTGTAGTGAGGATTTAATGAATTAAAAGCTTTTAGGACCATGTCTAAATTTAGTAAGACCGAATACGTAGCAGTTATTTTCATTAGCTCTCTAATGCTTTCTAGAAATCATCAGTATTAGTTAGTGTCTTTTTTATGTAATATGTATAACTAATATTGATGGGGTAATTACTGAGTTAAACATTTTACAACTCTATGAGCAGGTATTATTATTATTACCAGATTGCATATAAAGCAACTGAAGAACAGAAAATGAAGAAAAGGAGAGGTCACATAGCCAAGATTTGAACCTAGACATTGTCTTGAGAGCTCATGTGTTTTTGCCATAATACTTAGGAATTGGTAAGGTAAGCACTTACCATTTTATCAAGGATGACAGGAATTATGAATCCTCAAACATTTATTTGCATTAAGAAATTAATTTATTGAAGAAAAGATCATCAAGTTAATCTCAGAGGCTAAAATAATATCAGTTAATTGTTATTTAATAATATCTGTAACCTTCTATTCTCTCTCACCCTCTCTTCCTCTTTCTTGCTCTTCTTTTCCCCACACCCACTCCCAACAACCAACTATCCATCTGAACAAGAAGGCGTTAGTGGTCTCTGTATAAGTGAAGAAAGTCTATAATGCAACATGGACACAGCTTTACTGTACATTGTTTCATTTATTTTTTCTTCGGGATTAAATGGGGTGGGATGGGGAGAGATGATTGACGGGAGCTCTTTTCTGGATGATAGAGTAAATTTGTAATCTCACGACTCAGAATTAATGTATCTTCCCAAGTCTTCAGAATCCTCTCAAGTCGTCATTATACATTTATTGCATAGAGCCAAACTCCTGAATTGGCCTGAAACATAAAATGTGGTGTTTCTGTAAGAGATTTTTTAAAAAGTAAAATCTATTTATAGATCAGTAAATGTTTAGTTTTGGCTACAGGGAACCTACAGTATTATGATCTTGTAAACATTAACTCTTCATTTCAGATGGCTATAGGAAACCTATGTTTTTAGGGAGTGAGGTCAGTATCCTAGCAGCATAAGACATTCTTTGTTTTTGTCTCTCCATTTAACAGTTAAATTTCAGCATCCATCAATGAACAGAAATTTCTCTATGGGAGGGTATGGGACCCAGCACTGTTCTCCAAGGGACCTAGGAGGAGTGTCGCCCACCTTTGCATCAGATACTAGGCAGTCCTGTAATGAGCAGTGGAATCAGTAGTGGCCTGCAAACTGACTCCAGTCCTGCTCAGTGAAGTTGGGGAATACCTGGAGAGTGCTGATTTGGTCTGATACCCACAGATGAGGGAAAGAGCCTTGGTAGAGGTCCAGATTTCCTGAGGAGAGATTTTGATACTCTGTTGGAGCAGAAAACTAAACAAATGACCTGAAAAATGAGTTTGGAGAGGGTAAGAGGAACTTTGCCAGTGCTGCCTCTTTCCCAAGGCAGAACACTTCCTGATTTCAAATGATACTCCAAAGCTATGTAAATAAAACAGTAAAACAGTGTAAAAATTGACACATAGGCCAATGGAACAGAATTGAGAGCCCAAATACCTACCCCTCCCCCCGCACATATGTAGTCAACTAATGTTTGACAAGGGAGCCAACATTATGAAATGCAGAAAGGATAGTCCCTACAATACATGATGCTGGGAAAACTGGGTATTTGCAGGCAGAAAAATGACATTGAACCCTTATCTTATACCACTGTTAATAATTAACTCCAAATAGATTAAAGACTTAAACAAAAGATCTAAAATCTTAAAACTTCTGGAAGAAAATATGGAGAAACTCCTTGACATTGATCTTGGCAACACATTTTTGGATATGACATCCTAAGTGAAGCAACAGAAGCAACAATCACTAAGTGGGATTATAGCAGACTGAAAAGCGTCTGCATGGAAAAATAAATAATCAACAAAATGAAAAGGTAACCTATGGAATGGGAGAAAATATTTGCAAGCTATATATCTAATAAGGGGCTAACATTCAAAATAAAGAACTCATGCAACTCAATGACAAAAAAAGCCGAGCAATCAATTCAATTAAAGAATGGGCAGAGGAACTGAATAGACATTTTTAAGACAGAACCGAATAGACATTTTTCCAGATAATAACAAGTGGGAAGAATTTAAGGTAGTGAAAACGGCATGTACTAAATAAAGTTCAAGCTCCTCAGCCTGGCATTCAAGGCTACTTACTAATATTCAGCTGGGTTCATGCTACTGGTGGTGTCATTTCCTATTTTTGGTATATGACCTGGGAATTGGCACTATGCATTGATTGTTCTCTTTTTTTCTTCCTCTGCATTATGGCTAGTCTTAAACATTTGTGCATCCTTTCATTGAGTTACTGATGTTACTAGGAGTCTGTTGGTATTTTAAATCTTCTATGCCACTTTATCTTATATAGCAGATGTTCTAGTTATTTTGAATATCTTAATTTTTGAAATTTGTTTGAATATTACGTATATGTTATTATTTCTATATTGTTAATATGACTCGATCATTTGGGCATAGAATCCATTGTGCTTTTTCAAATTAGCAAACAAGTTGTTGTTTCTGCAGAATGAGATCCAATGCTGCTATGTATCTCAAATACAACTTGTATCTAAGACAAATCCTATAGCAGATCTCTAAAACTACACTTCTCTCTAAGATTTTGGATAATTCAGACATCTCAAAGATTAAGGCAGCATAGCTATGTGGAAAGATTCAGGCAGCATAGCCATATAGAAAGATTCAGACAGACTTGTGTTGAAATAGTAGGTTCTTCACTACTAACCATGTTATTTAGGACAAATTATTTAACCTCTCCAAGCCTTAGTTTCTTTGTCTGTAAAATGGGACAATTATGCACAAATATTTTTTTGAGTGCTTCTTATGTGTTAGACGTTGTTTTTGAGGTGATATTTTAAGTATTAAAGGGTTAGAGATATTTTAAGTATTAAGTATTAAAGGGTTAAATAGGAAATGACACCGCATGGCACAAAGTTGATGCTCAGTAATTGGTAATTCATAGTTCCTATCATCATTTCCTTAATTTGTTTGAAAGCATGGTTTTATTTTATCAGCATCGTTTGCTAGAAAAAAAGTGTATTGGTTTCTTTTCTGATCCCTTTGTAAACTCCAGGCTCTAAATTATGGAGGTATTTGGCCTACACAGTGTTTTTAAAAAAAGAATTTGAATACTTTTATTTTCTTATCTATTTTTGTCTCTTTTAATTGAGATAACATTGGTTAATAACATTACATGTTTTAAATGTACATTATATTTTGATATCTGCATACAGTATAGCATGCTCACCAACAAATGTCTATTTTACCTGTCACTCTATATTTGATCCCCTTTACTCTCTTTGTTCTTCATCTACCCCTTTTTCCCTCTGGTAACCACCAATCTGTTGTCTATCTATGGGTTTGTTTTTGTTTTATTTGTTCATTTGTTTCCTTTTTGTTTTATATTTTATGTGAATGAAATCATGTGCTTTTGTCCTTTTTTGCCTGACTTATTTTACTTAGCATAATACCCTCAAATCCATCCATGTTGGCACAAATGGTAAGACTTTATCTTTTTTATGGATGAATAGTATTCCATTGGATATACATACCACATATTTTTTTATCTGATCATCTATTGCTAGACACTTAGATTGTTTCCACATATTGGCTATTGTAAATAATGTTGCAATAAACATAGGGGTGCATATATATTTCAAATTAGTGTTTTCATATTCTTCAAATAAATACACAGAAGAGAAATTGCTGAATCATATGGTAGTTCTACCTTAATGTTTTTGTGGACCCTCCATATCGTTTTCCATAGCGACTACACCAATTTACAATCCTACTAATAGTGTATGAAGGTTTACTTTTCTCCATGTCTTCTATGACTCTTGTTATTTCTTGTCTTTTCAATAATAGCCATTCTAACAGATGTGAGGTGATATCTCATTGTGGTTTTGATTTGCATTTCCTTAACAATTAATGACACTGAACATCTTTCCATGTTTCCCTTGGCCATCTGTATGTCTTCCTTGGAAAAATGGCTATTCAGATCCTCAGCCCAGTTTTTTGGTTGCTGGGTTGTATGTGTTTTTTATATATTTATATTTACCTTTTATTGGAAGTATCATTTGTAAATATCTTTCCTCTTTGGTTTGTTGCCTTTTTGTTTTGTTAATAGTTTCCTTTGCTGTGCAGAAGTTTTTAGTTTGATATTGTCTCACTTGTTTTTTGTTTTTGTTTCCCTTCCCTTTGGAGTCAAAGTTACAGAAACATCACTAAAACCAATGTCCAGAAGTTTAGCATCTATGTTTCCTTTGATGTATTTTATTGTTTCAGGTCTTATATTTAAGTCTTTAATCTATTTTGAGTTAATTTTGGCTAATGGTATAAGAAAGTGGTCTAGTTTCTTCCTTTTGCATGTGGCTGTCCAGTTTTCCCAGCACTATTTACTAAAGAGACTTTTCTTTCTCCATTGCATAGTCTTGGCTCCTTTGTCATCAATTAGTTGTCCATATACATGTTTTTTTTTTTTTTTCCTGGGCTCTCAATTGTGTTCCATGGGTCTGTGTCTCTATTTGCCTGCCAATTCCACTCTGTTTGGATTACTGTAGCCTTGTAGTAAAGTTTGGATCAGGGAGTGTGATACTTCTGGCTTTGCTCTTTTTTCAGAGTTACTTTGGGTATTTTTTTGTTTGTTTGTTTTTATACAAATTCAAGATTTTTTTGGTTTTATTTCTATGAAAAATGCCATTGGGATTTTGATAGAGATTGTACTAAATCTATAAATTGCTTTAGGTAATATGGACATTTTAAACAATGTTAGTTCTTCTAATTTTTAACAAATTTTCAGCATGACTTGTATTCCCAAGTTAGCTGCATTCCCACCTTTCCCTATTGTATTATCCTAGACTCTCCATCAGAATATCTGAGACCTTTTAACTATCTGGATGTCTAGGTTGCATTTCAGACCAATTATATAAAATATGTTGGGTGGAATTCAGGCATCACTACCATTTAAAGCTCTTCAGTTAAGTCCAAAGTTCAACAAAGGCTGTGAAACATATTGGGACCATTTTAGATAAAATGTGTATATAAACTATGTAGAACTTGAAGACAATGAATGTCAATTCTGAAAGGTGGGCCTATGATCTTGACTTCTAGGAAGGCCTTCTTGTTTCATGTAAACTTCAGGCTCTAGCTCATACTCTGTCACTATTCAGTGATGAAGCCCTCTTTCTTTTGGAGGCCAGTCATCCTCAGGTCCCTGTTTGCCTCTGATATACTATCTGAATTGGCAGAACTTTGCTGGGGGTAAATGTGCAGGATTATATGGCTCATGTTTTTTGGGATCTTGGGATTTTCTACATAAACAGCTAAACTGTCTCTCTTGGAAGTTGGGGTTGTACACATCACTTTGCCTTTCATGACTGTTCTGCTTAATCTACATAGTTGGCTTTAGGTTCAGCTAGGGGCTGCCCAAATTAAATATTTCTGGTTAGCTACTTAGCCACTTTCCCTAGAAGAGCTATTTCTCTTATGCTCCTATTAGGAAAAAGTACTCACCCCAAATGTAGAAACATTAATATGAGGAAATAACAACAGATGTGTCCTGAGCTAGAAATATGGAGAAGGGGTAAGAAGCAGCCAAGAGAGTCAATGATGATTTTCAGAAGGTTTAAAGTAAACCTAAATAATTCCCATCTGTGTCTGACCTAATTTTTCTGTCTCCAACAAAGTATTTAAATGAACATATTTTGGAACCCTCAGCTGTATAATTTTACTTGTTTAATGGGCTCAATAAAACCCTTGTGTATATGTTTGTAATAACCTATTTGATCTGCGAAATTGAATGTGCAAGTAGATTGTCTCAGGGAACTGCTGGCTGAAAATACTTGCCTGTCTTTTATTGTTTCCCATGAACTGTTGTGATTAGACACTGGGAGAGTGACTAATACAAACTACATCATAAATCACAATTACCAGTTGAACTTTTGCCATGCATTTAGGGTTATGTAAACAGCTTTGTGGGCTTCACAGAAGGTAGATTTTAAGCTGCTTGTATACAATGATGTAAAATCCCTGAACAAACATCAATATTAATCATCCTTTAACAGTTTTATGATAGTAGTAACAAAAATCAAAGCATGTTCCTGGAATCATTTCTCACCCATTCTGTGATGAATGAATCTTTATTATGAGATTCCATTGTTCAAGGTCTTTGGTGAACATGGAGCAAATGGCCATGGTGGCTCTTTTGAATCTCACTGTTATTAATACGTTTTTTAAATTCAGCTTTTCAATTTCTTCTTTTAGCATAAAGTCAGAAATTAATTACTCCTTGTCCTAGAGACATTGCCCTAACTTGAAAATGTCAGAGTAGTTCATATTTAGTAAATTCTTCCATAGCCCAGATTAATCTGTTCAACCCTCAACTTTCCACTGATGACTCTAACCTAAATCTCTTTTTTTGTTGTTGTTGCAATCTCAGTTCATTAGTCTTATTCTGTATAACCATTTCCTCTCACTTTACCTAATTCTTTGACAGCTTTTTTATCTTCTTTGTTAAAAGTTTTGCTTTCCTTCTGAGCTGATATATTGCTAAATACATTTGACAAATGCTCATGAAAATGGCACCTCTAACTCTCTCCTCCAAAGAGGAGCTGATCTTTATTTCTATCGATCTATCAAGAATGTTCACTATAACATTATCTTGACTATGTCCCTTATGTTCACAAAATTCCAGCAACTTTTTATTTGTCTTTCAGAATTGTGTCCAATCTAAATTTCCAAATCCTACTTTTTCTGCGAAGCCTTCTAGCCCATCCTTGATAAAGGCAGTACCCTCTCTTCTAGAAACTTAAAATACTGTTTTCTACTCTGGTTATAATTTACTGTCCTGTGTTGTAGTTATTTTTCTGTTGTCTCTATCTCATCCTGCTAATAGATGATAAACTCCCAGAGAGTGCCTCCCATGGAACAAGTGCTCAATAAATATATCATTGATGAGAATAGATAATAGATCATATTTCATTGGAGGACTGGAGGCAAAATCTCAGAAGTAAACCTGTAATTTTAAGTTTATCCCTGCCCCCATAATAAAAAGTTCATAGTTGTTGAAGGCTTATGATATACTTGGTATTTGACATGAATTTTCTCTTTTAACCTTCTAAACCCTTTAAGGTTAGTATCCTTATTATTTATGGATAGGGAAACAGAGGCACACAAAATTTAAATAATCCTTCTAAGCTCATATTTCCAATAAATGGGTAGCTTAGATTTGAAACCAAAGGAGTTCGATTCTAAAAGCTATTCCTTAATGTTTGTACATCCTGCCTCACTCTCATCTTATCTGAACCTAGTTTGGAATGGAATTTAGAGGTATAGGTACCAAAAAACTGTGCTCCATGAAATATTCAAGAGTATCGGTAAGGCAATATTTCTTGAAAGAAAATTCCACTCTCACTTCTGAGATTTTCTTGAAAGCCACTGATACCAATTTTGCAAGACTGGATACAAATGGATAGGTTACCAGAATTTCATCTGTACTGCTTCCGAGCTGACAGCAGTTGTAAGACACTTCACATTTTTAGAGGTTAAAATGTGAAAGAGTGTTCATCAAAATTGGTGAAATGGAACAGATATAATTTCATTTGAAAAATTGTTTCACTGTCTTAAAATGTTTGAAAACCTCTAGTGTTGTCTGAAGAACCTTGGTCTTGAGGTATCAGGTTCGGAGGTAGTACTAGTTCTGCTGACACACTGTACCAAGAAACATCATCCCTCTTGAGCCTCAGTTTTCTAACCTGTAAACAAAGAATAAGCACACTTCTCTCACGGGATGGTTGCAAAGACTGAAAGTTTAAATTCTACCAAAGCAGGAATATTTCTAGGTTTTTTGCCACTCTTTCCGTTGTCTAGAGCAATAACATAGACCTAGTGGTAGAAACCACTCTATGTTGGATGACCATATGTTAAATGAGTGAACCAATAAATGGACATTTCATGTCTGACAAACTTATGCAGAAGTGTCTATGTTGCCATGTTGTTATGGTGAAAGGCAGTATATTCTAAATGAAGAAGAAAACTAAACAGGGATTGTTTTAGTAGATATGTAACATTCTTTAGTCCCTCCATTTTGACTCAGCGGTTTTGTGGTTTGGATTTCTCTACTTCCCAATGGGAATTTCTTTCAGTCTCAAGTTGCTTGATTATTTTCTTGAGTAGTCAAAAAAGAAAATTAACATAATTGTGAGCCAGAAAGCTATTCTATCACTCTTGAATTCTTAAAAAAGTCCTTTATTATAGTTTTTTTTAATATGTGTTTATTGATGAAACAGTAAAAGGTGCAGAAAGTGTTGGGGGGGGGAAATTATTATGTATACTTCTACTACCTAGAGAGAATAATTACTAATACATTTTGTCTTATATAATTGTCAGTACAGTATATATATATGATTTTATAATCTGATTTTTTACTTTATATATTTGAGCATTAAATATATCTTCATATATTTAAATGTTCTTCACAAAAATTATAAGGAGTGCTATATTATAATTTATTTGTGTGATCTATACTTGCTGAAAGTTTAGATTGTTTCCAATTTTTCACTATTTTAAATATATAGCAATGAATATCCTTGCATATATTTATACATATCTCTGATTTTTTTTCTGAGTAAATTCTTAAAAGTGGATTTACAGAGTCAAAAGATATGAAATTTTGTTCTAATTTAGTTAAGAACATTTGATTTTAGCTAAAAGGTTTATCCAGAAAGTAATATAATAAAGAGGAGGTTTTTGAAGGTGTACCTGCTAGAAATTTCTAGGTAGACTATGCTAGATTTACCCTCCCACTTTCTCAAGGGCTTGCTATTGTGATGTGATTTTAAGTGATGTTAGGGCTTACAACTTGCTAGGACTGTCAGATGTTAGGACTGATAAGCCTCTTATTTATCTTCTCTTTTTCACCCCTCTCCCCAAATGAATGTGGTAGCCTCACTAAAAGAAGGGTAACTATGAGGAGCAGATTCCATTATTTCCTCATTTTATTCATATGATGAATGAGTTAGAAAATGAAGGCAATGTCTGAGCACCAGGGGATCTGATTGTCACAGTATGAAAAGACTTTTAGTGATAACTGCATCCATGCTCCCATATCATTGCCAGCAGAGCCAATACAATTTAGTTCCAATGGCAGATCTACTGACTCCCATGTGGGCCCATTGATGTTTTTACAAACCATTTGCAGCATAGTTCACTGTATTTTGCCAAGTTGTATTCTCCCAATGAAGTTCAGCTAGAACAGAGAGAAGTTCAGTTTTCAGTGCTATGGGGTATAGACAAGGGGAAAAATGTCAGGAATACTCTCCAAAATTATAATGCCAAACCTGTTCCAGAAATGTGTATTATTTTTCTGAATGTGTTCCAGCTGAACCTAGGAAAAATAACAACCAAAAACCATAAAGGCTCATTGGTAGATATTGTATCCCATCTGTTGGTGGCAGAAACAAGGGCCAGAGGCTGTTATATCCAAAAAAAAAAAAAAAAAATACTTCTCACTGTTAAAAAACTAAAATTCCTCATAGCATTTTTCTACCTCTGAACTCACTTTGAATATAATTTATTAGGAAGAAAATATGTGAAAATAGTTGTACATTATTATACATTTGCCTGAAGGGTAATAAATGTTTCAAGTATTCCTTGGTTCTTTCTGGTGAAGAGGATGAGATGGTTTCATAACAAGCAATAAGAAAGGCTTTGTGAGCCAAAAACTTTGATTAGGATTTCTACATTCTTCGATTAACTCTTAAGAATTTGATATTTGTAATGGTTAACTTTATATAACAACTGATTTGTGACAGGGTGCATTAGTTATACATTATTTCTGGGTGTGTCTGTGAGGGTGTTTCCAGGTGAGGCTAGCATTTGAATCAGTGGACTCAGTAAAGTAGGTTGCCTTTCTCAACGTGGTTGGTCATCAGCCAATTCATTGAGGATCTGAATAGAAGAGGCAGAACAAGGAGGAATTTGCTCTCTCTTTCTCTGTTCACTGTTGAGCTGGATCATCTAATTTCATCTTCTGCCCCTAGACTGGGATTTCTCTCATTTGCTCTCTTGGGTCTCTGGACTTTTGATTTATATTAAATTGTACTACTGGCTTTTCTTGGATTCCAGCTTGCAGATAGCAGATAATGGGACTTCTCAGCCTCCATATTCATTGGAGCCAATTTCTCATAATAAACTCTCTTTCTTTCTCTTTCTCTCTCTCTTCTTCATCTATTAGTTATATTTCTCTGCAGAACTCTGACTAATATAATTCACTATGATTTTCCTTTAGGAAAAAAACCTCACCTAATTATGTTTATGGCTCAGTATGTGGGTCACTGACTTTCACTCTTACAGGTTAAGATTCTGGCTTAGGTCAGGGTTTAATGTACAAATAAATAACTGAACTCAACTAGTCAGCCACTAGCATGAGAATTGAGGTGCTTCAGGGTAAATCTATCTTAGGAACCCAATTTGAAAACCTCAGTCATTGCAGAAGAAAGGTGATTGTGAGTACAAAATTGTGCCTGTCCTTTGGATTTTCCTGTCCTGATCCCCTTATTGGACTCGTGTTTGAATCCCGTAAGAGCACAAGTATTATAAAACTAAAAGAGACATTTTAATCCTTAAGAAAAAAAGCTTTTTTAAAACATCAGATCCTCAGCAAAATCCCAGATTGAGGAGTCTGTATTAAAGTGTAACCAGAGCAAGGGCAGAGTACTGTGGGAAATTATGGTGGTTAGAGCAGTGGTCCCCAACCTTTTTGGCACCAGGCACCGGTGCTTCTATGAGAATCTAATGCCTGATGATCTGAGGTGGAGCTGAGATGGTAATGCTAGCACTGGGTAGAGGCTGAAAATACAGATGAAGCTTTGCTTGCTTGCCCACCACTCACCTCCTGCTGTACCATCTGGTTCTTAACAGGTCACAGAACTGTTTTGGTCCGTGGCCTGGGGAGTTGGGGACCCATGGTGTTGAGGAATCTTGCAGTGGAGGTCCTGTGCACAGAAGGGACAGACTTATCATAAGCACTTGTGACTCAGCCTCTGAAGACTCTTGCAGTTCTTGGTGGGAAGCAGTAAAGGCTTGGATTGTTGAGGACAAGTGGAATCATAAGTCTGTGAAATTCAGGCTATTTATGTTAATACGACCTCATTTATACAAAGGGAAATTAGAGTCCTCAAGTCAGCATTCAGTTCACAAGGTACACATGAAAATCATTTAGTTAAAGAGTATAAATGTTTCAGAGGCCTATTGCTATAGAGACCTAATATTAACCATACTGAGAACTAACTGTGAAAAAAAATTAGAGGAACAGTCAAACAGAACTGTGCTGAAGGGCAGAAAATGTTTAAACTTGCTTCTTCTTTCCCTTAAATGTGTATAGGTTGGGAATATGATGTTTTTGCCCCAAGCCCAATGATAGTTTACCTATGTAATAGAGTTGCTGGAGTGTAAAAGGGTGGGGGTGGGGGAGGTGGTGGTTCTTTCTTTCTCCAGCACTTTGAAATACCTCCTCTCTAATCTAGTTTTTAACTGAATAACATCAGGATACAAAAGACCCACCCTTGCTCCTTTGCCTCAAGCTGAAAAACTCTAAGGTACAAGCCATGCTTCTGAGTTTGCTGTGAGATCAGGCAAAAGTGTCACAATGAATCTGAGTCATTGTTAAACTCCATGTTAAAAGTGAGAAAGCTGAGACACAGTGAGGTTAAATAACTTGCCCAGGATCACATGGCTGATAAGTGGCAGAATTGGAATTCGAACCTAGGCATCTGGCTCCAGAAACCCGCCTTTTAAGCAAGATGTGGTACAGACTCTTTAGTGGTTACCCTCATCTTTTGGTGGAGATATTTCCATGGCGCAGAATCTATAAACAAATGTGTGTATGTGTATGTGTGTGTGTGTGTGTGTGTGTGTGTGTGTGTGTGTGTGTATTGGTGACAGTGTTGAGAAATGTGTGATGACAATAAATACAAATATGAGTACGTAGTATTTGAGAAATTTTATATTTTTGAATAAAGTTAAAAAAATTGAAATAGAATTTAAAGTTACCAACAAACAGGTATTACGATTTCTTTATTCTAAGAGTCCTTAAATCTCCCCTCTTAAGGGAAAAGCTCAGTGTACTAATCCCTATGAAGAACAGCAGCCTGATTTAGTTTCATACTCTTTGACAGTCTACCCATCCCCTTCTACCAACTGTTTGGTATGGGATGGATTAACTTTGATCTGATGAGCTGTATTTTATAAATAGAATTAATCACAGGCTATGGGGAGATGAGGTCATCAGATTGACAGTGAAGTTGTAATGCAGTGCAAACATCAAGGCCACATCTGCTCAGCTCTTGTCCCAAGGGTAAATCTTCTCTTCTCCATGGAGGTACTTGGTCTTGGCTCCTCAAACAAGGACATTCTTTCTACACTGCAAATTTGCTGCTCTGGGCAATCATTCTGGAATGGGTAGAGAACCTGGTAGAATAAAGCATTTGTTTTTTTCACCATTATTGGTGTCCTCTCAAAGCTCCATTTTCTTTCAGGCTTAGAGCATTATGCATTTTTTTTTCTAGATGCTTTTGATACTTCTAATTTTCAATATTGCTATTTGTTTTGCATAAATTTGTCGACTACCACTTTCTTTATTCATGAGAAAAGGGGAAATAAATTTTGCCTGTCTTTCTTTTTGTATTTTTTTTTTTTTGGCCCCTCTACATGGATCTAGTAAAGAACTGAGAAGCTGTCTCCAGGCAGATAATTCACATCTCCAAGGCCTCAAGAATCAATTTATTAACTATGCATTTTTCCTCTGCTGACATATTTCCAACTCAGAGGCATGGACCTTTTGGACCTGAGATTTCTAGCCATAATACACTCTCTCTCTCTCTCTCTCTCTCTCTCTCTCTCTCTCTCTCTCTCTCACTCAGTCATTGTGGAGCCCCAACACTGATAGAAGTGATTGTAGTCACTCCTGTATCTCCCATATTCTCCATCTTCACTATTTTTGACCCTATAAGCAAACTTAGTTCATGGCTAGTCAATAATGTGCATTTAAGATCTTGTTTCTTCCTGGAAGCTGGGCTTAGGGTAGCATTCAGTGCTGGATAGATTTCAGGGCACTCAGAGTTTCAGTACCATGGGGGTAGAATTCAGAGAGCTTGTTTGATCTGTGATCTGTTTGAGCACTTTAGGGTTTCTTAAATATGAAAGACTTTGAGAGGAGACCTAGCATTTTGTGGCAGAGGATAGCTGGAGGGGCAGGGAAAATCCATCTGGAATGGCTTAGGACTAAAATAGTCTCCTCAGATCCATAGTACTCAAGATCAAACTCTTAAAGCTTGCTTGGGCCATTTCTGGTGTTATTCACAGGGTTTGTCACGCACTTACTGCTGAGTAAGTGCTTACTGGGATGACCAACCATTTTGGCTGTGTCTCAGCCCTAAGTCTGCAGTTAATGTGAGGCTAGGAAACAGCATGTCAGACATCATCTACTTCAAAATGTAGCCATATAAAAGCTTTCCCAAATAGTTCATGGGTGACAATGCTAGTGAGTAGTCATAGTAAGGCTATCAAACAAGAGGATATCCATCTACAGGAGAAAGAAAGCTGGGAAAAAAACCTGTTAGTGCAGATCCTCTAAGAAGCAGACTATAAGACAGAAAGCAAAGTGACAGTGTTATACTAGAGGAACCACCTATGAGAGGAAATGGGGAGGGAACTGGGAGAGATGGGGGATCTGATGGACTATGATGGACTGTGGGAAGGAAAGTTGTATGGAAGCATCACAGACAGTTATATGACCCAAAGTCTGTTTGATAAAACATTTTGGGGAGTCCTGGAACCAAAGTTGCCTGTTAGAGAAGTCCTTTGTTTCCCGGATTGGGTCTGCCTTAGTTTCTCTATTCAGTCATTTACTGCAAGAAGCTCAGGAAGCATGGCCTTTCTATAAACAAGGTGATGGATTTCAGAGCATACAGTTGGGGCTCTAGGCCATTTATGTTCCCTGTAGGTAGAGGTTTGTGAGAAGAATTCTCATGGCTGCTGCAATAAAGAACTCAGCATGGATCAAGTATGAAGCTGCTTAAACATAAGCAGAATTGCCTCTAATTCTGAGCACAATAGAAGGGAGACCTATTCCCTCTAGTGAAAAGAAGTCATTCTCATCTCCCCAAAGTTTCTGCTTTTAGAGTAGAAGGTAGGAAGAAGCAGCATTTGATGTGGAATCCCAGGAAATGAGAAAGAGTTAAGGAACCCATAGTGGAAGGAGGAGATTTCTCCCAGCACCCAGCACAAAGCCAGCAGAGAGGAGCAGCACCACCAGCACAGGTCCCAGATGGAGTAAAGCCACAGTGGAAAAGATGATGGCTGGAAGAGATGACTCCTGTGATGCCAGGGTGACATTGTAGTTCTGCAGTGACCCAAAATGTGGAGTAGCAGCACAGATCCTAGGTTGTCAGGAAAGTCGTAAGTGGTTATGACAGTGGCTGGTTTCTATAGACATAAGTCAGGGAACAAAGTGGATTGGGAGCTCAGGATTTTAACAATAACACAGGTGGGGCATCTCTTAGAGGCAGCTGGTTTTCTAATGGTACGAAGAGGCACCTGTCATATGTATACATGACAACAAAAGAAGTGCTTCCTGTCCTTTTTTCTCTTCAAGTACAAGTCAAAAATGATAAAACCAAATGAAAGGATATAGGGCAATTACACAGTTAGAAATAGTCTGACTTGCATGGCAGGAAACTCTAAGTAAATATAGGCAGCTGGCAAATAATTTTCCTATCCCGATTCGACAAGAACGTGGAGTGTGCTGAACAAGAAGTAGCTTTCCAGAATAAATTCTTGTAGTCACTAGCCGACAGCCATTTATGTATGTATGTATGTATGTATGTATGTATGTACGTATGTTACATGGGCCACGCTGAACTGAATAAAGGTGAACTAACCAAATTAGCAGGATCTGGGATCTTGTTCCTGGAACTTGCTAATAGGAGGGTATTAATCAGGCCTAAAAAATTAGCATTTTACTGAGCAATGCGTAAAGCCTTTTCATGACGATGCTGGAGTCTCTGAGCTTAGGCTCTTGACTCCTTGTTCCTAAGCAACAGAGGGATTGGCAGGAAATGTGTTTTGATGTATCATTAAATAAAGGCTGCACAATGCTGAAAACTGTGGCAGAAATTGGGATAATTGTATTTATTTTTTGGTGCATTATGTTAAAAAATAAATAAAAATCCTTTATGCCCTAGAAAATGTGCTCTCTCTCTCTCTTTCTCTCTCTTCTTCCCTCCCTCCCACCTCTCTCTCTTTTTCTCTCCCTCTCTCCCTTTCTGTCTCTTTATTTTGAGCACTAGCATTTCTTTTTCTCATTTTTTTTCCTCTCGCAATTTAAGCACAGCATTTATCTTTTTTATGGACAGTGTTTCAAGGTTTTTTTTTTCCTAGCTTCATTCTATCATAGAAAAATTGGATCACATACCATAACAGCCAAAAGAGCTTCAAGGGATCCTTTAGCAACGTCCTTTATTTTATTCTTATAGAATCCATAGTTCAGAGAGAGGAAAGGACTGACTAGATATAACTTTTTCATGCCTCATTAATTATCAATGCCTCAGTGAAGCCTTCCTTGATGTCACAGGGGTATTATGGCACCTTATTTGAAAGAATATGCTATATTCACCACTCTGTTAGGATGAATTGTTCCATGATGACTCTCTTGTTCATTGTTCCATACCCACAGCTTGGTATGGTAGCCGACTTAGAGTAAATACTTAGTAAATATGTAGTGATAATTGTCAAAGACCACACAACCAGTTAGTGAAGAATGAGGACTAATACCCAGGTTTTCTATTTTCTAGTTTAGTGTTATTCCATGACCTTCCACAAGCATTATAGTGATATGAATGATATTAACACATTTGGAGGGATCTATGCTGCTACCTGCCCCTTGCTCTCATTTGAGGTGAATGAATCATGAAGACAACCAAATTTGACTACCTGTAACCCTCTGGGCTTCAGCTCTAACTCTGCATGGGTGAGCCTACTTCATGTCTGAAAGACTTCATGAAATGATCTGGGCTCTACCTCAGATCATCCTGTTTTCCTCCCTCACATTTAAGAAAAGAACAAAGTACCTATTCTATAGGTGCTGAGCTAGCCACTGGTGATTCAATAGTTAACAAAGCAGACAGAGTTTATACCCACCTGGATATGACATCTAAGCACATGCACTACCCCTCACACCTTTACTCCATATAGCCTCTTACCTTTCCAATGCTCTAATTATCAAGGTCTCCAAGATTTATGAGGGAATTATCTGTAGTAAGATGCTTCTGTCCTACACATTTTTTTTCCTTATTAATCAGACTCTGATGAAGGCTTCTGTACCCAGAAGTGACAGCCAAGTTACTCCTCTTTATATCCTAACTGTTTGCAAGGATACATTACATTTCCTGCCTGACTTCCTCACCACCCCTTCATTTATAACCATCTGCAATTGAACTTTTGCTCCTCATCTCCCCAACCCACCTTTCATTTGTCTCCCCTTCAATATTTCAGAAAATTCCTATACCAGATTCTCTAATGACTTCTAATGGCGAAATACAGTGGACAAAGTTTTAATATTTATTTTACCTCTGTGGTGTTGTAGACTCTTGACATTTGGGCAAAATATGTCCCAAGAACATTATGCACTTTAGATTCTTGAATATCTCTATAGCCTATAACGTCATCATAACTTGCAATAGATTGCAGCTAAAGAATTTTGCTTATTCAGATTTTTAATGAGAATTAATGTGTCCTTGACAACAAATGGAAGAAAGTGAAACCACTTAAAGTGGTGGATGCTCCCTGCTAAGTGGAGAACTCACTAGGATTTCAAATGATTACTTGTCATGGAATTTGGGGTTGCTCAAATAATTAAAATTAATAAAGTTAAAGCTACACATGCTAGAGCTACCTTATAATTGCTCACTTTGTCTTTAAAATTCTTTTTACTTTAGCTTTGGGTCACTTGGTCTCTGTTTCTGAGTCTTCATAATATATTCCTTTAAATGTGCCTACCTCTTAAGTAGTGGTGTTATGTAAAGTACTGATCTAGATAGTTCCCTTTGAATGAATAAATTCTCTTGTGTCTATGAGTTTAACCACTCCATATTTTCTGTATATTTAACTTCTATACTAGATAACAAAAAATATAACTTTGTTGGGAAAAATTGTGTCTATACAAATGTGACTCTTATGTTAAATTGACATCATTTCTTCATGTATCTATAGTGAATCCACTTGGGCAGTTTATTCTCTGTTTACAACCTACTACTTTGGCCTCAATCTATTTTCCATTTATTCCAGTCCTGCTCTGTGTTCTGGAAGGCTAACTTTTATGTCTCTACCAGCTGGTTTCCTGACAGTTTGGCTAGTCAGAGGCACTTGTTAGAGACCAGAGGGTAGGAGAAGAGAGGCCAGGGCATCTATTCCCTCATTTCCTCCCTGCCTTCCAGCAGTTCTGACAGTGGTTATATTCCTTTGTGGCTGTAGCTTTGTGCTAATGGCTCCTCTCGCATGGCTCCAGTTTTCCGCAAACTATGATAACATGGTTTGCCCCTTCCTGTTGTTGCTAGTCCCAATCATTTTATCATTCTCTTGTTGGTTTTCTTAACCATGTTCATGCCTCTTATAAATAGTTCTTTTATTTGAAATCTCTTCAGTTAAATCATTCTGAGTGTGTCATCTGTTTCTTACAGGTCCCTGAGTGATACAGAGCTATTTCACCTTATAAAAATGGGCATTAAATCATCTCCTACCCTTCCACAACAACCTTAGCTCTTTTTTTTTTTTACAATAACTATTGCAATCTCAGTTATACAGAATCTAAGGATCAATGAAAGTTATACACAAAGAAGGAGCTCTGAGACCAGAGTGCTACATCATTTTAAGATGAGATGGCTGGACAAAAACAAGAAGCATTAATGAATAGAGCTTTGAAGAAAGAATTATATTTTCCATTATATTTTCTTAGTGACACCAACATGAACTTTCTAAAACTCAAGTCTGATCAGGTTACTGTTAAAGACTTTCAATGGCTCGCTGGTATCTATAGAATAAAACTTAAGTTCCTCATTGTGTTATGTAATTCCTTCATGTTTTGGCTTTTACTTACTTTCTCTGGCATCATTTCCTGGCAACCCCTGAATGAGTCCCACTGGCCTCTCAGATACACCATATCATATATTCAACTCAGTATTTTCCTCTCCCCAGCTTCTCTTCCTTTGTTTTCTCTCTTGCTTAATGACACCATTAATCATTCAGATCCTAAAAGTCACAATAAACTTTTAATTTTACCTCCCTCAGCTCTAGCATATAGTAACATCAAATGCTACCTATGAAAGAGACCCTTCTTTATACTTCACTGGAAAAGCCACTTCATGTGAATATTTAGTTTTGTAGGTCCCAGAGGGTTTGGAATACTGTAGGGAAGTGGTATATAAATTAGCCCAGGATCCTGAAAGTGTACATCAGTGAAAGCAATAGACGTTTCCAAATAACTTATTCTTTCTAGCTTTTCTACAGCTCTTTTTACTGTATCTTTATTTCTTTTAGAAATAGATTTTTTTTTTCACAGTGTATGCTCCACTAATTCAGTAATAGAGATGGAGAAAGTTTCCATGACTATGAGGGTTTCCATAGCAGAGCCACCATCTAGTGGCCTCAGAAGAAAATAGGAATAATTAAGAATTCTGAGGCTGTTCACCATCAAAATGCAAATCTGACAGTTTCAATTTTGAAATTAAAACAGCCAGATTGTGTTCATTTAAAGTGTTTTATATTGGCATAACAGATGTCTTCCCTGGGGAACATTTTTGGCAATTAAAAAAAATATATATATATACATACATACTCTATCTGTCTGTCTGTCTGTCTGTCTATCTATCTATCTATCTAACTATCTATCTATCTATCATCTATCTATCTATCTATCAATCATCTATCTATCTATCTATCTATCTATCTATCTATCTATCTATTATCTATCTATCTATCTAATCTGTGGCATTGTTGTTTTTATGTCACCAGCCAGAGGTGATGATGTTATAAAGTGATGATGTTAGCAGACAGCTTAAGAAATTCTTTTGTACAGACTCTGATTCAAGGGGGAAAACATATCCTGTGATATCAAAACAGATGATTTTCTTAACCTAAAAAATCTAAAGGAAAAAGAGTTTTATTTGCCAACTCATATTAGGATTCACAAAGAACAACTGGAATTTCTAAAGAGAAAGGAAAGTCTTACATACAAAATTTTGGATGTTTTGTTGTGGGGGAGAAGAAGGGCAAAGGGTAGTGTTATGATAAACAAGTTATTTTATTTTGACAAGGCATTTTGAAGTTGACCTAGGTGTTTGTATTAGTCAACATTCAGCCAGGAAAACAAACTATTTGTGTATTTCAAGTATGGAGGCTTTAATCCAAGGAACTGCAGGTTTATAGAAGTTAGAAAGGCTACAGAGGCAAAGTTTTAGGAAGCCACTCTCAGCGACGTAGTTACTATTGGTCCTCCAGGAAGCTTCTGTGAATCTCAAGGACTCTAAAAGGCTTTTGACCATTCAGGCTTTTGCACTGAGGCAAATAGTCTCCAGGGACCATTGCCCACTATCACAGCTGCCTTCTATAGCCTGGAAGCTGCTTTGGATCTTACATGTGTCTGTCTCTAGCTGCCTCTAGGGAATAATAATTTCTCCCTATCTCCCACCTTCCAGCTGTCACACCAAAGGCTCCATACTGACAACTGTATCCCAGAACCAGATAAGGAAGTGGAATCAGGGAAGATTTTTCCTGGTTTCCCCTTTCTAAAGCAGAGGAAGCTCCAGAAGAAGGTACACTAATGTGAAAAGTACAAGACGTACTTTCAGTGATAAAATGTCATATTTAACAGCAAATTTCAAATGACATTGAAAAATGTTTAAAATATTTTCATTAATTTTTATTGGCAAGAATAAAAATGTATGATAAAAAGAGAATGGTTTTTGGAGCTGTTGGACCTGGGTTTAACTTCTAGATCTATATCTTAGCTTTTTGATTGTTAAGTCATGACACCATTTGGGGCGTTTGGTTTTCATCCAGAAGGATGTGGATAATGGTGTCCATTTTTGAGTAATGCTTTGTAAAGTAAATGAAATACTCTATGAAAAGTACTTACTTGGCACCACAGGGCCTGGCATATAATAAACATTCAGTAAATGTTAACTCTGTAAGAAATCAAAATTGGGGAATAGCATTAAGTGCTATGGTAGGTCGACTATTTCTATGCCTTGACCAAATTACAGTGTTGTTGCTACATTTGTAATGGCTTGACTTTTTCTTTGTAGTACATTACTTACAACTTTCAGTATCAATAAGCTTTTCTCTCTTAGTGTATTTCTTTTACAATTGTCTGTTCCAGAAATAGCAGCACCAGGAAGGCAGCATAGTTTGGAAACTTTGCCAGTAATTGGCTCTGTCTCTCTGAACTATTAAGTTACTTTCTCAAAGTCTTGGTCTCCTTATGTGTAAAACGATGAACTTAAAGTGAGGGGAGAGGAAGAAGAAATAACTTAGTTTGCTTGGTTTTAATTTATTTGCTTAACATTTCTTTGCCTATTGTGTTTAAATCACTGTTAGGCACTGTGAGGGTGATTTAAAAAGATGTTTATAAAAATATAAACCTCGCCATTCAGGACAATATAATTCAGTAAAATAAAAAAATATATAAGTGAGAAACACATAAAATATAGGAGCTTCTGACCTAAAATTATAAGGTTTTATGGTGGTGGGTGATAAATCCAGTAAATATATTACAAGATCCATGGTGAGGAAGGTAAGTGATGTCTTTTTAAAAAATATCCAGGGATCCCATAAGGTATTGTTTTCCATTGAGAAGAGACAATTTGCAAACATTTTCTAAGCATCTGCACTATAGTAGGCCCTGTTCAGGGATGTGGGTATAAAGGCAAACTGTTTTATTTGCCCTTCAGAATTTTCCATTTTAGTTGTTTGCATGTAACTTTTAATAATTGGTGTATATTAGTTACCAAGAGAAATGCAGGTAGAATTGGAAAATTGTCAGTCCCTGTCTTTGCCATTATAATAAAATTTAACTCATTTTAGTTTCCTCTAAAGTTTACCTAGGACTACTAATTTTATTCTTTTACTAGTTTCTGATTTAGGAATATAGGTGGTGTTGCCTTTTCTAATATTTCACCAAATTAAACTTACAGGGTGTAATTTTGTGTATTGAATATACTAGGCATAATTCATAAAGTGTTAATTAAAGAGGCAATTTAGAAAGCAGGAATGGTCTCAGTGTAAATGCACTTTTAACTGTGAAAACTTGTAACCTACATATATAGTTGAAGTTACGTTGCACTTAGAAAAATAGATAAGTTGGATGTTGTTCAGAAGTGAATTAGAGAAGTTACTGCTAGATCAGTATTTCAGCATATGTATTAAAAAGATAAATAAAAACCTCAGAGTCAAACTACCAGTTTATTATAGTGGTCATTGCCCCAGTTGGAATTTTTTTCACTAATAGAGGCACATTTTATATTCAGACAAGTCCTCCTTTCAGAGATTGTAGTTACATAAGCACTAATGGGTAGACCATCAGTCATGCAGTAGGAGAACTAGTTTAAGGTTTACAGTATACTAATCATTAGTTCCATACTACTCATACCCCAAAAAGTTGACCCTGGGTTTGCAAATTCTGTTGTAAAACAGTATTTTACTATCTATCATCTATCTATCTATCTATCTATCTATCTATCTATCTATCTATCTATCTATCATCTATCTATCTATCTCTTTGTCTATCTATCTATCTATCTATCTATCTATCTATCTATCTATCATTTATAATCTAGCATCCTGCTACTCATTATTGTTTTGTACAAGCTTTATTGATACCATTTCTTTGAAAGCACATGACCATAGTTGTAGATGATCTGTAACATTGTTGTAAATTGCTCAGGCCTTGTTTTATAATGACAAGCATTTTCAATTTGGGTGTCTGATAGTCAAAATGGTTTTCTTTATCATATTAAGCTGTCCTAGTAACAGATTGTCATAGAATGTACCATCAACCATTCTATTTGCATTATCTCCAAATGAAGCTGAAGTTTCTTTGTATTTAGATCTACAGAGATTTGTTACAGAGTAAAGAAAATTTTGGAACAAGAAAAAACAAATTCCTCCAGTATATCTAAAGTATTTTGGCTAATTGGGTCATTATACTGGGAGTGTGGTAAGTGAAAAGTGGGGCCAACAGATGTTAAACCACAATGTGATTACTTTATTATCTTTGCTTAAAATCCTTTGTAGGCTTTCCATGTATGTCAGGCGAAATCTCCAGCTTTTTGGCACAGCCTTCCACAATCTGAGTCCAGCTTGCCTCTCCACTCTTATCTCCCACCAACCCCCTACCCCACGACTCACCCCAAGAGTCCTTGAAATCTAGCTTTGTGAAATGCTTGCCTATCTTTGATGATGTCTCCTTCCTCTGCCTGGAATGTTTTCTTTTTTCTTTTCCTAACTTATAGATATAGCTCAAGTGACAACTTCTTTGGGCATCCTTCCCTGACCAGCCCAACAATTAATTGAAAAATACACAATTTTAGTGAGAACTCTCCCACCAAATGAACATAGCAAGTGATGTAATATATTAGTTTATTCAGGCTCATTAAAGGACTATTACAGCATCTGATACATTACTTATTAATTTCTAGTGCAATTTCTGTGTATTGGCTTGTTTACCTCATACTTGTCTTTAACATTTGTATCTCCAGCGCCTAGTATAGTCCTTGGCACATAGTAAGATCTAAGAGCTAATATTTGCTGAATGTTACTATTTGCCAGGCACCTTACTAATCCTCAGCTAAACTCATGACCCCCATTAACTCCTAACAGCTGAAGAGTCAGAATGATAGGAAGTTTGGTCTATTTTCCAAGGTCACTTAGTAAGTAATAGGATCAGGATCTGTATGGTATGTTCCCAAGGTGCTTTTAACTCATGCCATGTGTCTCCTTTGTGGATGGTAGATTCTCAAAAATAGTTGCTGGATGAACAACAATATAATTAATCAGTATTATGCATTAATTAGCAGCAGAGTTCCTGTAAGCTCCCGAGTCTCTGTATCATCAACCCAGTGAACCTCCTATAAGACTGTTCTCCTGTGCTTTGTGAGTCAGGGGCACAATGTAGAAATTACATTAACTTCAAATGAGGAATATGTTGCTTCCAAAATCCAAAGAAATCTACTAGGCATTGCCTCTTTCTTGGTTGCATAACAGGTCAGGTGCAACAACTTATCGTACATCTGGGAAGGGATATCTCAGCATTCCCCATACTACTGTACCCCTAAAAATTTCACTGAGGTAGAAGGCCCCTAAACTTTTGTTGGGTATATTTCCCACCCTCTGGAATACATATGTCTTACTAATAAGTCTAGAGTAGTTGCTACTTCTTACTCATTAGGTCAAATCAGCATAATATCATCAATGTAATGGACCAGTGTGATGCTGTGTGGAAGGAGAATGCAATCAAGATCCCTACAAACTAAATGATGACATAGGGCTGGAGAGCTGATCTACCTATGGGCTAGGATATTGAAGTCATATTACTAGTCTTGCTAGCTACAAAATAAACAATTTCTGGTAGTCTTTACTAACAAGTATGGTGAAAAAAGCATTTTCCAGATCAATAGTTGTATACCAGGGTACCAGCCATTTTTTATTCCAAGGGTTCTGGATCTGTAAATTGGTTCAAGTCTGGGAGTTAAATGAGGCACCAAGACTGTTGGATTTTATGATACAGGTAAGACTTTTGTTCAATTGACCTAGTATTTTTTTCTGTTTATACAAATCAGGTAAGAATTTAGTAGGTTTCCTATCTATTTCACTTCTTGGGACATCATGATCAATCAGCCAGTGCCATAGACTCTGCATGAGTCAAATAATTCTGACTGCTTTTACTCTGCTATTCCTTACAGTAACCATGTTCACTTTGCCTTTGGTGCTGAGCACTGCCACGTAGCCCCTGCCACTCCATTACTCCCTTTGCATTTGCATTTCCTAGTTTAATGACAGAAATTCACAGAAGTTCACAGAACTCTTTAAGTATGCTTTGGCTTCAATCACAAATTCATTTCTTACAGTAGTGGTGAAAGATGTGTCTTTTGGACCCTCCCAGTGGGATGAATAGGTCTTAAATGACAAGTCCACTTTAAGCCTTTAAATTTCTTTCTCTATATTAAACCAAGGCAGGTCTAATGTGCTCACTGTGGTCCACATTTTCATTTGTGTTTCAGTCAACCAACCAAACAAAATGTCAGAGCCCTTTCTAACTCTTCAAACTGCAACATTAAATGCAGTCTCTGCTTAGTGAGCCAATATGAGTAAATTCTGCCTTATCCAACTTTATGTTCTTTCCACCATTATTTCACAACATTTATATTCATTCCTTCACATGTTCTCTGAATTTCTATCTGCATAAATAAAAAAACTCAAGTAGTTCTCTTAGAGTATACTGCACCTCCTCATAGGTCGCATATTGTATCTCATCTTTAAAAAATTGCTGGGACCTGAGTCTCATATAAGTCTAGAAGCAAAGATCCATGGAGAGGGTGGGTCCTGAAGAGAATCAGATCGTTTTGCATGGTAACTGCCTCAGAGAATACCATTATAGTTTTCCTGGTCAATGCAGGATCAATCCTCTCAGACTAGTTTAGAAAGACTGATAGATACCACTGTGAGTAGAGGGGCTGCTACTACTGGGTGTGGGGAGGCTACTTCTACCAGCAATGAGGAAGCCACTTCTACCAACAAAGAAATTCATCAGAATTTAGGGCTCAATGTCTTCCCATGCGGCATCATCCCAACTTATAAGATTCTATGTGTTCCCAATCCATGACCTCTTCTAAGAGTAGACACCTTGTGAGGTTGAGTTCAAAGTGCAGTGTAACTCAGCCCTTGCAGGATGCAGTTCTGCATTTTATTGGGAGCAATTTTAGCTACAGGAGACAATGATCTTCCTCAGGGCACACATAGGAGCTCTTAGGTCATTCACACAGTGCTTGAGCTAGAAATTCAAATCCCTGAGCTCATCTTTTTCTTTCACCATTTTGTCCAGCACCATTAGGTGCAACCAACCAACATCATATTTGTTAGTTTTCCAAAAATGTTCAAAAGTATAATGTACAGAGTTATCTACATTCTACTTCTTGTAAGTGGTTGATTAAAAGTATTCATTGCAGGTATTTTTATATCACTATAAGCAGTTGGTACCATGGACTATCAGTGCTTTCTTTACTACTAGAAATGAAGTCATCAACATCTTTAAATCTAATAAGATTAGAATCAATTTCAGAAAACCTCAGACCAATTCATAATACTCGTCCTTAACATTCTCTAGAACCATTCTCAGTACTAAAATCTGTATTAAGATTTTTCAGAGAAACACAGCCAAAGGAATGTTTGTATGTATGTATGTATATGTATATGTATATAAAATCACATACATAAAATGATTTATTATAAGAAATTGGCTCACATGATTCAGAGGCTAAGAAGTCACAGGGTTTAAAGCTGGCAAGCTACAGATCGAGGAGAGCCAACAGTATAATCCCAGTTGAATCTCAAGGCCTGAGAACCAGGAGAGCTGGTGGTACAAGTTTTAGTTCAAGTCAGTGTCTGAGGGCAGGAGAAGACCAGTGGCTAGCTTGAAGATAGGCATATAGAGCAAATGGTCCCTAACTCAGCCTTTCTGCTTTATTCAGACTACACACACTGGAGAGGGTAACCTGTTTTACACAAATGTTAATTTCATCCAGAAATACTGTCACAGATATGACTAGAACAATATTTAAGCAAATATCTGGGAACCCGTGGCCCAGTCTAGTTGACACATAAAATTAACCTCATACCTTCTCTGTGTTCTCTGTGTCACACACTCCTCTGGACAATGGGGAATTACATCAGTAAATAAAATAGGTAAACTCTGCCTCCCTTGACCTTACATAGTGAACAGAGAAAAAATAAAATAATGAGAGTGAAGAATGAGATTTTCCTGATTTGGCAACTAGGTTGTATTGTGACGCTGCCATCCCCTTAATTTGGTAGGAGGGAGATTGGGAAGGAGCCCTCCTGCCTCCAATCTCCGCCTTCTTATCTCTCCCCAATTGTCATGTCCTATGTGTTCTTCAGTGTCCCATTCCCTGCTATGCTCTATAATATCATGCAAGTTTATCATTTGTGGGATACGGGAGTCACATTTTGCCTTGAATCTTTCTCCAGGTAATCAGTGGCCAATTTAGACTGAATAATCTTTTAATTTTAAAACTATGGAGCATTTGCTACGTATAAGCGCCTGTGCGGTACCTGTGATGTTGCAGTTTACTAAGAGAAAGCACTGGAGGAAAGTGTCTGTGAGTTGTAAGAGATCCCAACAGGCTGGAATGATTAGGAGGCTGAAAATGGGACATTTGATCTTTTTGTTGAAGAATGGGTAGGATTTCAGAACATAAATGGGGAGGTGGAAAGATTTTCTAGGGTAGTGGCTCACAACTTTAGCTGAATTTTTGGATCATCCTGGGAGCTACAAAAGTAGTAAAGTGTGCGTTGTGAGCTGTACCTCTAGATATTTGATTAATGTGGTCTGGGGTGAAGTCTCAGTATCAGGATTTTAAAATCCTTCTCAAAAGTTTCTAATGGGCCACCTTAAGAAGCATTGTTTAAAGTAGAGGTGATCTAATGAATAAAGATGCCAGGTAAAAACAAATGCATGAAGTATCTGAGGATGATGATACAATATTCTTGAGCAGGGGTGTATGTGTGTACACACATGTGTGTTACCTGTCAGAAGTAGTGGTCGGAGTGTGGAATGCCATGAAAGCCAAGGTGAGAGTTTTGGCAAACTACTGAAAAATTTTAAGCAAGGAAGAATCAAAAAATTTTTTTTTAAAGGAATGTAATTTATAATTTATAAATTAATTACTTTAAAATAGAGTTTTGCAAAATTAAAAATGTTGGCCAGTAACACTAGATTAGTGCTTCTTAGACTTTACTGTGCATGCAAATCACCTGCAGATCTTGTTCAAATGCAGATTTTAATTAAGTAGGTCTGAGGTGGGGCTTAAAACAGCATTTTTAACAAATTTCCAGATAATGCCCAAGCCACATCTAGTTGTGTCCTTGGAGAGTCTGCTGCTCCTTGCTGAGCAGAGCCAAAGCACAGCATCTGTAGATTGCTTGCTGAATCTTAACATGAGGCCCTGGAGGGGCACAGGCTGGGACTAAACTTGGCCTGCAGCTGAACCCCTCTCAGGACTGTGCCACTGGACACCTCCTACACAAAGCTGTGCTGGTAAGACAGAAAAGCTTAGAAACTTTGCTTAGTAATAGAAACAGGCACAGAAAGGCAGCTCAAATGGGAAGACAATATGAAAAAATAGAACAGAGAACAAGGAGAAATGAAGTTAAGTAATCTAACAGATGCAGAGTTCAAAACACAAGATGCTCAATTAACTTATGGGAAGTGTAGATGAATTTAGTGAGAACTTTAACAAAGAGATAAAAACAAAATGGAAATGGAAATTATAAAAGGGAACCAGTCAGAAATAAAGAATGCATTACCTAAGATGAAGAGTATATTACAGGGAATAAACAGAGTAAATAAAGAAGAGGATTGAACCACTGATAGAGAGGATGGAGAAGCAGCCAAGGACACTTAATCATATGGAAAAAAAAGCCAAGACTATGATAATATTTTAAGGAGCCTATGAGACACAATAAAATGTAAAAAAATTCATGTCAAAGGAGTATCTGAAGGAAAACAAAATGTTAAAGAGCTATTTGAAGAAATAATGATGGAAAATTTCTTAACTTACTGAAGGAAATAGACATACAACCCCAGGAAACTCAGAGTTCTAAGAAAGAAGAACCCAAAAAAGCCCACACCAAGACACATCATAATTAAAGTGCCAGAGTTTAAGGACAGAGATAATCTTAAAAGAGCAAGAGAAAAGCAATTACCTACAAGGGAACACCCATAAGACTGACAGATGATTTCTCAAAAGTAACTATGTAAAACAGAAAGGCTTTGCACAAAATATTCAATATGATGAAAACATAGGATTTACAACCAAGAATACTTTATTCAGCAAAACTATCATTTAGAGTCGAAGGACAGATAAAGAGCTTCCCAGACAAAAATAAGCTAAAGGAATTTATCAGCACCAAACCAGTATTATAGGAAATGTGGAGGGACTTCTTTAAGAAGGGAAAATATGTATCAAAAACAGGAATAAAGAATGGTAATAACTAAATTCCTATCAACAAGTACCTCAAATGGAAAAAAATTAAATGCTCCAACCAAAAGATAGAGTGTTTGAATGAATAAGAAAACAGGACCCCTACATATGCTACCTACAAGAGACTCACTTCAGATTAAAAGACACACATAGACCAAAAGGAAAGGTATGGAAAAGATATTGCCTTTAGGGACCTAGAGGGTATTGTGCTGAATTAAATGAGTCAGATAGAGAAAGACAAATATTGCATGATTTCATGTACATGCAGAATCTAAAAAACAAAATTAATAACAACAAAAGTGAAAATAAACTCATAGATACAGAGACTATTTTGAGGGCTACTAGATGGGACGGGGTTGGGGGATGGTAAAAAAAGGCAAAGGGATTAAGAAGTACAAATGAATAGTTACAAAATAGACATGGAGATAGAAAGTGTAGAATAAGGAAAATAGTTAATGTAATAAATATGTAAGGGAGAAGAAGGGTACTAGATTTAGTGAGATGATCAATATGAATTATATAGATCTCTAATCACTGTGCTGTACATCTGAAACAAATATATTATTGTATGCCAACTATAATGGAAAAAACTCATTGAATTGTTCAATGTAAATACCAGGGAATAATTGTCTCTTGTATTTCAATAAACAGCAAAAACAAACAAACAAACAAACAAAACCCCAAAAAACAAAAACAAAAAGAACCCCAAGAACAACCAGCTAAGAAAAATATTGGCAGTTCTTCATGGTTATTTTTGATTTTTCATAAATTTAGAACAGGGACTGTATTTTATTTATCTTTGAGTTCTTACAGTGACTTAACAGTGCTTTGTATGGATGGGGACTTGATTTATATTTAGTAAATGAATGAATTATTTCTTAACGATTAATACTGTAATGCTAGTAAAAAAAAATCATAGCTCCTTCATGGCAGGAAGCCATGATCACACTTCCCGGTTCTTGTCCTCTATTTCTTTTGGAAAATAATTCACACTATTTTTCTTTATGTTATTTCTGCTTATAATGTCTTCTGTTTAATTTCAAATATTCTCCATTATGGGGTTTCTACAGAAATTACAGAATTCTGGCAACTTTACTATTTCTTTTTTCATACTCCATATAACTTCGTTATTTTTAAAGGAATTTTACAAACAGCCATTCTTTTATAAAAAGAACTGATCAAGTATGTATGTCCTGTGTACACACACACTTATATACTCTGTCCAAATTGTATAAATTCGGGTTTTCAAGGAGAAAGATGTAATATTTCTCAGTTTAATATGTCTAGATGAAACACATTTTTAGATATTTTGTATTGACTTCTATGCTTTAATATCTAGCCATCTATCCTTCATTATGTTAAATGCATTTAAAAAAAGTATCCTGTGTTACATCCACAGCAGACTCCCTGGCATACAAAATGGGTTCATCCCCATAAAAATGCAAATTAACTGTGTGCAAACGTAGGCCTTGAACATTTGTATAGAAAATTAAAAAAGACTTCTAACTGAGCCCCAAGGATCTTTACTGACAATGAGCTGATCTGCAGCCACAGTAATGGCACCAGATACATTACAGAGTCTTTCTCTGAAGATACTTCCTGAGTACTTAACTAGAAATTCAAAAGTTTTTAATCAGAAAATGGTCTGCTTGAAAAGAATTAAAGACCTGTTAGGCCCTCGCAGAGCAGAGTAGTGTTATATCCTGTCAGTCTGAGATTATGGCATTGTAAATTTCCTGAATGAGAGCAGAAATTGTGCAGTAATTGGATCTAACTCTGAAATGATCAATGCACAAAGAGAAGTAATTATTTAACAGGGCCAGAGCCTCTAAGCCTATGGCATTCTTTTGTCAGAGCTATCTGGAACTGTGTGTGTGCAGTTGTGTTAGAAAACCGGGTTGAAGATGGTCACACAGTGTGGCAAACAGTTGGCAGAGTAAAGCTCTAGCTGTTTCTTGCTTTCAGCAGCGAAAATGTTGCAGAAATTTTGCACTAAGTTTATATGGTGTATGTGTTCTTGTCTAAAAAGTCTGGTAAGTATGATGTATGTGTTGCTATATTTAACTTTCCTTCATATTTTAGTGAGTGAAAAGCACCGGAAATATACTGGTGAGACTACCAATCATGCTTCTTGCTATATTTTGAAAAATATTATAGCATTTAGAAAATTACTCTTTCTGATATGTTTAATCCCGGGGGCTCTTTATTTTGCTTCTATCCAAGGCTAGTAAGAATTGACGGGAGGAAAGCCCATATAAACCCCAGGAGTTTTACAATACAGAAAGAAGCCAGGCCTAAGGACCAATCCTCAGTGCATGGTATTTTGTTTTAGCTAATTTGCCCTTGCTGGTAACTGGGGCGTTTCCCCCCGCCCACACTGGGATTCTTAGGAACCCTGCCTCTCTCTCTTTCTCTACTCTCTTGTGTTTTCTTTTTTAAGAATAACTCTGTCCTTAATTAGTTCATATTTCTCCTATTTGTTATGTTGTTTTAAAGAAATTCTTGGGTACAGAATTATAAAACCAAGTGACTGACATAAAATTGTACTCTGTGTAGCAGAATTTTTTCGATTTGTCTTATGCAATGCAGTTTGTAAATTAGACAATTTCTCTGTCAGCATATGTTCTGAAGTCTGGCCCATCATGACAGAAAGGGCTGGCAATTGTTCAGGAAGGGTTTTTCTCCTTTACCTCATCTCTTTGTCATCCTTCTCCTCTCTCTCTGTCTGGCACATCAGGAGATGACAAGTGCCCCAGGAACTGTATGTCAGAGGGTAGAGAAGTCCTGTGCTCTTCTTTTGGGTAGGGTTCTAGGTGGGGACAAGGTAACAAGGAAGAGACTGTCTTCTTGGCTTTATTAGACAGCCTCACCCAGAGGCCTGGGCTCCAGCCTGGCTGGGAAGCAGTAGAGTTATTCCATGCCCCAAAGCTAGCATGATTTATAGAGGAAGCCACAGGACTGGAAAATGTCTTTTAGACAGGATGAAGTGATGATCTGTAGAACAATGAGCAAGACCTGAAATGGAGGCCTCAGCAGATACAGCCTGGTCAAGATACAGCCTGGCTCAGGAAACAGAGGGGCTGTCTTTGGTGTCTGAGTATTCTGGACACCTCTGAAAACCTTGATACTAACCTGGATGAGAGTATGGGACCCCAAATTGATGAACATTAACATTCTGATGCCTTCTTGAAAAGAAATTCCACTAAATTATTTAACAATAGGGCTATCACTCTTGCACACTTGAATTTATAGACTTTAATTTATACTGACTTCATTAATAGGGTAACAAAAATATGTCTTACAGGGTGGCCTACCATCCAGTTTTTAAGACCACTTGTATTATAAGTCTTAAAAAAAACTTTTTCTTTCTCTTGCTTCCTTTCTTTTTGTTCTATCATTTCCTGTCCCCGCACTTAATGGTATAATCAGAAGACTTGTACCCCTTTTTTTTTCATGGAGAGAAAGATGAATTCTGTCAAGAAATAAAGCTGGCAACGAGAAATTATTTGAAACAGGTTGGCTGAAGAATAATGCTGGTTGTTGCTGAGATGCAGGGTAAACCCTGCATTTCTGGTAGGAGCCAGGCCATTTCACTCACCAGTGCAAAGGACTCAGAAAAAGACCTGGAGCCTTTTAATCATTTAAGAACATACAGAAAGGCATCTACTTATTAGAGGCCAGATTAATTTTGTAGAATAAACATAACCATGACTGTTGCCGAGACTGCAGTATAATAACCTTTATTCCTGTTCTAGTTAGGATGTCTTGAGTGTGGTCCCAGGCTCATTTGAGGTCCAGGTTGAGGACTGGCTGGGTAAAAACCTCTTCTCAGGAAGCTTCTGTTATTGTCAAAGCTTGTCTCTAGCATTGAAAGACTTGCCACTTGCTAAGATTCCAGGGTCTCTAAGGAGACTCCCTGCCATAATTCCAACGAGGACAATTTTGGCTTCAGTTGAAGATGGTAAATATGGAGATGTTTGAAAACAAAAGTTGAGGGAAAGGAGTGATAAAAATAGCACAAGGCTGTAATTAATTTTTCAATGCTAGTGAATAATAAATGTAGGAGTAGGTTTTTCTGGTAAACAGAAAAACAGGTATGGCAAACTCAGTTAAGGCCCCAAACTGTGATTTTAAAAATGTATGGAAAAAGTATAGATTTCCTTGTCTCAGAGTATTAAGGAAGGTAAGCCCAGAGGAAGGCAGACTAATGCAGACAAATGACTTCAGGTGGGGAAGGCAGAGGAATGAACCGTCAGGAGAGATATCACTACCTGTGTGGCAAACTCTCTTCTGTGGGCAGCTGACTATCATTTAGATAGGTTACAAGTTAGGTCAGAGAATTCCAGAAGAATACAGGAAGTCATACTAAAGGTTTGGAGTTAGGAAGAACACTGAGAAAACTGCCTCTCTGAGACAAGAAATAAGAAGCAGAATAGAGGCAATAGTCAAACAAGCCTTGAAATTCCAAATGGCAAGTTTGTCTTCATAAGAAGTTTTCAGATGCAGCTGGGATCTTGGCCCTTTGGTTGTTAAGGAGGTTAAATAGAATTAGGTGTGCACGTTGGCTTTGAGAAACCAGACCCCCACTTCATTATAAGAGACCAGCTTCCTGATAAGCGACCATCTCTTATGTAGACCAATGATTTCTCTCCTACACACTGGAGAGGAAGCTGCCTCTTTATCTGGATCCTTCATCCAACATGGTAAGCTCAAAGTCTTTTTCTAGAATAGCCTCCTCTTCTCAAAAAGTAAGTGACTAACCACTTGCTTGGCTTTGGCCTCCATTTGACAGATTTCACTTAATGTGTATTGAGTGAGTATTGTTCTTGTTACTTTTTCTGCCTAACTGGTGATATTTCTAGTTGAAGGGGCTCTTTCATGGATATATAAATATAATGTGGTCTAATTTTGAATTTCCATTATAGTTTAAATTTCTTAATGTTAGCAGCTGTTCCACTTTTTACCTCTCAGTGAGTGTTTTGCATATGTTTTGCATTTGTTAAAGCTTGTGTAACGATTCTTGCTCTGTATCTGGTGTGTTTTCAGATAAACTATTCTTTTCTCTCCCTTTTACTTTTATAAAGCTATTATTTAACATTAATAACATTTAAAGACCTTAATTGTATATAGTTTGATGGGTTTTGACAATTCTGTATACCTGTGTAACCACCACTCAAATCAAGATATAGAAAAATTCATCATTTCTTTAAGTTCCTTTGTGACCCTTTCTAGTCAATACTCCAAACCCCAGAAAAGCTAGTGCCTGATTTCAGTCCTCACAGATTAGTTTTGCCTGATCTTGAAATGTATATAAAAGAAATAATTTAATATATGCTCACTTGAATCCAGCTTCTTTTGTCTAACAATGTTTTAAGATTCATTCATATTGTTTGCACATATTAATGGTTCATTCCTTTTTATTGTTGATAATATTTCATTGTATGACTATACCACAATTAACTTTTGGTACCGTTGATAAACAAGTTGTTTGTAGTTTGGAGCTATTATGAATAAAACTCCTGTGATCATTCTTTCACAAGTTTTTTGTTTGTTTGTTTGTTTTGTGGACATACTTTCTTATTTCTCTTGGGTAAGTATCCAGAACTAATATTGCTCAGTCATATAGTGTTTCCAAAGTGGTTGTACTATTTTACACTTTCATCAGAAATGTATGAGTGTTCCGATTCTTCATTTCCTTGCCAGCATTTTGTGCTAATAGTTGAATCATTTTAGCAGGTAAAAATGGAATCTCATCGTGGCCTTAAATTGTATTTTCTTGATAATTAATGCTGTTGAGCACCTTTGTAAATGTTTATTCGTTATTCCTCTTCTTTTAAGTGTTTGTTCCAATAATTTACCCATTTTAAATAGGTTGCTGGCTTTTTTAAATACTGAATTATAGAATTTAAAAATTATATTTTTGAGTATTAGTGTTTTATTTATGTAAAATATTTTCTGCAGTCTGTAGTTTGCTTTTTATTTTATTTAAAAACTATTAAAATAGTTTTTAATAAGAAGAATTTTTTAGTTTTTATAGTTTAATTATTAAATTTTTATTTTTATGATTAGAAATTTTATATTCTGTGTTATCTTTGCCTTCACCAAGGTCACAAAAATATTCTCATTTTTTCTTCTAGAAAGTTTATGGCTTTAACACTGATGTTTATGATTCCTCTCAAATTATTTTTTATTTAGAAGTCTTTTATATCTCCAATTTTTTCCTAAATATGTGATTTTTATAGTAATATAAATTGCATTGTTTTAAATTTTATTTTTCTATTGTTTATTGCTAATATATAAAATACAACTGATGTTTGAGATGTGCTAAGTTCATTATTAGTTTTAATAATTTTTAAAAAGTATTCTTAGGATTTTCAAAGTGTATACAATCATGTTATCTATGAATAAAAAATGTTTTACTTCTTTATTCTCTGATATCTTTTATATCACTTCCTAGCCTTGTGTACTGGCTAGAACGTCTCATATAATGTTAAATAGGAGTGATGACACTGGACATTCTTGCCTTGATCTTGATTTTGAGGGAAAAGTGTTTAGTTTCTCAGTGTTAAGTATATTATGTCTAGGCACTCTTGATCAGGTTGAGGAGGTTTCTTCAATTTCAAGTTTGCTAAAAGCATTTATTTTTAATTATCAGATAGGTGTTAAATTTTAAATATTTTCCTGTATCTATTAAGATAATTACATGATCTTTTAAAAATTTTTTATCTTTTATTTTTTTTACACATTGTTTGGTTTGATTGGATAATAGTTTAGAAGGATTTTCTCATCTTTCTTCATAAGAAATATTGCTGTTACTTTACTTTCCTGTAATATCTTTATCATGTCTTCGTATCAGAGTTCTGTTGGCTTTATAAAATAAATTGAAAAGTGTTCCTTTTCTATTTTATGAAAGAATTTATGTAAGATTAGTGTTATTTCTTCTCTTTCTCTTTTTATTCTGAGACTCAAATTACGTATATGTTACACCATTTGATATCGTCCTACCAATATCAGCAGCTTTCTTCAGGTTTTTCATATTCTTTATTTCTCTTTATACTATTATTTGAATGCTTTCTTGTACACTACATTTGAGTTTATTGATCTTTCTTCTCTTAAGCTTAACTAATGTTAAGCTTTTTTCTAACATCATATTTTTCTGTTCCAAGAGTTGCCATTTTTTTTAGTAAAATTTCTATTTGTTCACAATTGTTATTTATCTTTTCCACATTAGCATATTTAACATACTCATAATGCTTATTGTAAAAATTCTGGTCTCATAATTTCAATATCTGGGTTTTCTCTGGGTATGCTTCTCTTGACTTTTTTCTCTTATTTAGGGTCATGTTTACATGCCTTGAATTTCTTAAGAAGTTTTTACTGTATTGTTGAAATGTTTAAAAAATACCAAAAAGAAACAGACAAACCCCTGAAGTGTATATCAACCCTCAAATCAGTAGAAAAGGCTCAAGTTCTACTGGAGTTTTATGCTTTCCCTGTACAATATTAAGTCATAGATTTATCCATTAGTACACTAATGCTTTGTCTGCTGTCATCTTGAAAATTTAATTTTGTCTGGTTTTGTATGTAATTTACCCAAATTAGGTATTCAAATTTTATATTTATAGGCAAACAAAACAAAAAACCCCTCAAAACTATGGATAGAAACCAAAGGTAACATCTCAAAGTGTAACAAATATAATTGTATTATTTGTCTATTCCTTCTAAACATGTATTTAGTTATTATATAGAAATATAAGTGACTATGTAATTATTATTGAAATTCCATGTTATCCATAAACCTTTCAACAATAATGTAAAGAAAACTTCCCTTTCTAATTGGATCACATTGCAACTTAATTTTTCATTCTTAGATCTCTTGATTTTTAGTTCTCTTCTCAGCTAGAGTGTAAACTTCATAAGTTTAGGCACTTTATTTTATTTACCCTTAGATCCTTTTTGTTTCAAGCAGAAAGATACAACAACAATAAAACAACCCTAGATGTGTTTGGATCTTTATTTAGTAACTAAGCTGGGGCAGACTTGTGTTGAGTGGTATATCCAGAGCAATGCCAGGATTTAGGCACTCCATGTGTTTTCAGAGAATAGATAAAACTTAATATTTAAATAAAGTAATGTAGATAAAACCCATACCTTAAAAATCTTGGTTGAAGATAACTGACAGCAGAGGTTACAGTTGCGCCTTTGTATGAATGTAGGAGCAGAGGAAGAAATAGACCATTTTTTCAGGACTTAGACATTTCATAATTCTACTGAATGAATGGCTTGAGAGGTAGGAATCCTGTAGCATCCTTCCCCACCACCGTATGTCTTAAGCTCTTCTCCATTTTTGAATCTTCTCACAGTACAAAATAAGAAACTTTGCTTTTAAAAAAGCATTGAAGATTTTGGTATTGTGTGTGTGCATATGAGCGTGCATGTGTGTTTGATTCCTGAACATTATTAATATAGTCCTCAGTGACATTCTATATTGTTGGTGTTGGGTAAAGATAATTTCAAAACTTTTAAGGAGGATACTCTAAGATATTTATATCACCAGTCTGCCAAAGAAATGACCTAGGAAAAATCTTAAAAATTATAATGATTAGAACTAAGGGTATTACAAATATGAAAAAAATCTTAATGTTGTCTCTAGAGGTAGATATGAAATAAGATCTGTTTTCTAAGTTATCAGAGGAAAAAATATTCAACAGAACTATTTTGAAACATTTATCTATATTATTATATCCCATTATATAAGGAGATGAGTAACTTAAACATTTATGAGAATAAACTTCTTATTTCAAAATTTTTTAAAGAAAACAAATATTTCTTTATGAAACCTCATCAAGTGAAAAGAATACTTCTTTTTTTTTTTTTTTTTTTTTTGGTGCCTACAGCACCAAATATTTCTAGGTGGTGTCCCATCCAAGTACTAACCAGGCCTGACCCTGCTTAGCTTCCAAGATCAGATGGGATCAGGCACATTCAGGGTAGCATGGCTCTAGACTTCATCAACTGAAAAGAAAATGTGAGGAGTAGGTAATGTTTGTGATGAGTACCTCAGCCATGATTTCGGTCCAGATGTTTTATTTTCTGTGATGTCCCTATTTAATTAGTAACAGATTCAATATAGTCACAGATGGGAGTCAGTGAAATGATGATGATGAAATCATTACACTGTGTAATTGTTTTAGCTGTTCCAGTTATATATATTTTTTCTTCTCTAATGGCCTATCATACACTCATCACAAATAAAATTTGTGCATCTGGGAGAAGATGCAGAATGTTGTGTTTGGCAATGGTTACCTTTGAGATTATTTTTCTTAAATAATTTTGGATTTTCTAGATGTTTCATGTAAATCTGAAGTTGATAAATAAATTAAAACAAATAAAAAACCCAACAACCCAGTGGATTGGAAAATTGTTCCATATAAAACATTGAATTGTTGGGTGGAAATTTGTTGGAACAAAAGATTGAAGTATTTGACTTTTAGTGTTAAAAAAGCAGACATATTTGGTTTTGAATTTAGAATTCTAATTAAGGGCTCTAGCTACCAGAAAAATTATGAACATTTTTGAGCAATTTATCATAGTTTTTAAACATGCTTTAATTTTTCTATACCCTCTGTGCTTGCTTTCATTTTACATACTCTGTACAATAAAAGCATCAAAGCCCATTTCAACTATTTCTCAGGGAGACACTGGGTATTTCAGAAATTTAAGTTTACTAGTAAGGCTGTAGTTTTATTATAATATTTGATGAACTACAAAACAAACAAATTAAATAAACAGAAACCAAAGTACATTCTCACCATCTTTAATAATTTACATGGAAATAATCTGGCTTTCTACAGAACTATAGTCATTATTTCTTTTGTTCAGGTGCGCTAAGCTGAATCTTTACCTTGCTATATAATTCCTTTAATTGTAGAAAAATCTTTGATTCAATTCAAAAATATTTTTTTTGGAATAACAAGCAATCCAAGTGTTTCACTTGGATCTTAATCCTAGTCCTAAAGATTCCATAGATAATGTTGCAGTGATGTTCTATTGTAAAACTTACAAATCTAACAAGTAAACTATTATAAAAATGTTAATATTCCAAATAATATCTTTTTATAAGTAGGCTGTACTACTTCTTACAAAATTACCGTTAAGCAATTGTATGAAATTGTGTGTTTGCTTTTTGTACTTCATGGAACCTTGGGGTTGGATATCTTAGGTTTTTTTAATTTTACAAGTGCAGTTTTGTTGTCATTGCTGTTGATGGTGGTGGTGATGGTGGTCAGTATTAGATATGATAGATTTGTCATTCTCGGTGCTTTCCACCTGTCTTTTATGTACATATATTCCTCCTGGCACAGAATAAGAACAAGAAGGAATTATTTTTAATTGTGGCTCTATATTTTGGTGTTTCCATGACCAGCAATGACTGTAATTGGACATTTGTAATAATCGTGGTCTGACAATGACCAGGCAAATGAGGGATCATACCCTCTCATGATGAAAGTTGGATCACCTTACTAAATAAACAAGCCAGACCAGCTAAAGTGCTGGTTGAAGGCAAGAGAGCTATAGAATGGCTAGTGGAGGAGGGAAGTAATGAATTTCAATATTATAGTATTGAGAGCAGCTATAGTAGTGAGGCCTAGATGTCAGTTTTCCAAACATCTTTAAGTATTTTTTAGTACTGCAATTAGCCACATCTTGCAAGAAATGCTTCCCCTCTCAGGGAGAAACAAAGTCATTTTTTTTTTTTCACAGAAGAGGATGAGAGAGAATCTGGATGCAACAAAGGGTAGACTGTTTTTGGACCAGTTTCAACAGATTCCTGGGTTTACCTGGCTAAAATTGTCTGCCCAATGTTATAGGTGATCTCCAGGAATATTGCCTGGAACCAACTGCATTCTTAAAGACATCAAAGAGGCACTTTCAGTCTTTGAGGGGAACTCATTGAAGTCCATTGTTGCCTTGTATTGGGAACAGCTGTTTTTAGGTCATGTTGCTTGTGGACATGACCTGGCATCATCTTTTTTAAAAAGCATTATGCTAAGAGCAACTTACCTCTTCACTTGGGCCTTCGCTATTGATCCTGAAGCACAAGATGCCCTGAGACCTGCTGAATACACATGTACCAAGGCTCAATAGACTGAGCTCAAGTAGCTTCTGGTGGAAAGGTGAAGAGTGCCTGATTTTGCACCTGACTTGCCTCTATCTGCAGGTACAGTCACTGCTATCTTGGGATCTGGCTTTCTAGGGATGGCCAGATTAACCAGTATAGTGTAACCCGAAAGTGTGAGTTCCTTGACGTCCCATTGGGCAAACAAGACTGCAGATGAATCCTTGTGCCTTCCATGTTTCTGCAGACTGTTAGAGAAACAGTAGTTCATACTTCCTCCATGAAGGTATCTTGTGAGATGAACCACTCAACTACATTTGGTAGAAATATGACTTTGTTAATGTTCTTCCTATTATTTGCCTGCCCTCCTTTCCTGCCTCATTCTTTCTTTTTCTTACTCCTGCTTCTGAGGAATTGCAGCTACCAAGAGTATTAGCCTATGAATTTTGGCCACAAATTATTTTGTAGAAAAGGGAGCAAAGGCAGTGACTTATCATTCTTTTTGGTAATGTGTTAAGGAAGCAGATCTGCCTCATTCACCATAAATCATGTGATCAAACACAGACTCTGTTACGCTTTATTGTATATTAACCAACCCATTTCAAGCCATCCAGCAAGGACAGTTAAAACTACCTTCAGAGGATGTTAGCTAATGCCCAGATTTGAAATCATTAAGAAATGTGATGGAATACTTCCTAAGTTTTGTGTCTGGAAGACATTTTTTTAAATATCAAAACATCAGTGAACACAAGCTAGTGATGCTTTTATTGCTGACAGATAGGAGGGACAAAGAATTACATAGAAGCAACATTTCGAGAATCAGAAAACAATTGTATAACACATTAAGACTTTGATACATTCCAGAGTTATTGAATACAAGTTTTTGAGATTTTCAAACTTCCTTGAATGAGGTGCTTCCTCCAAATGCTGGCCCTTTTTAGGAGATGAAAGCTGAAAATCTTATCTGCAAGGCTGCCTAAGAACTCTAAGCATATCACGATGACTTAAGATGAAAAAAAGCTATTTTAATCTTTCCACTTTTTCTGTTGTCTAAAAATCAGAAACAACAAAAATAGTAAGCTTAGTACTTAGTACTTTTCCAAGTGTTTGGAAATAAAATGTTTACCTTTTCAGGTTCATTTAATATTTAATAAAAACAAAGAAAATGAACATATAAATGAGATAAATTATCTTATTTATATTCAGTTGAAGTATATTATATAATTCTGAAAATTCTGATGTCTAGAATTAAACTATTAAAAAAATAACTAATGTTCTAACTCGAATTCTGAAAACCAAGGACAATTTAGACCACAGTATATCTTGCACAGGGGTACCCACTGGTAAAAACTGATTTTTAATTTTTGCAACCCCATCTTTATTAACTATTAAGGGAATGTTAATAGATCTTTAAGCACAAAATTAGAATATTTTCTGATAGTGGAGAAAATCTGATTGTCCTTGACTAGATAGGTTAACTGTATGAAGTTATCATTTTTGTTTCAGCCCAAGCAAGGATATAAATGTAAGCACATATAAAGAGCTTAAAAAAAGAAAAAAAACAACATATAGGTTTAATAAACACCATTTTAATGCTCTGAAAAGGATAAGGGAGGCAACTACTATTAGTCAACTAAACAATTTGACTAAGAGGGAAAATGGTCCCTGAACAATCATTAACTTTACTTAGAAAATTTGTGATCTTTATTTAAAGGGGTCAAGTTAGGTACAGGGAATATTGTTATATTATTTTTATATTGATGTGTGGCAAATTACCACAAGGGTAGCTTATTAGAGCAACAGAAATTCACTGGTTCAAAGTTCTGTGGGTCAGAAATTTAGGTGAGTTCATTTGGTTCTCTACTTTCAAGGTCGAAATCAAGGTATTGGCTGGGCAGGACTGGCTTCTTATCTGGAGGTTTTAGTAAAGAATCTGCTTTCAAGTTGTGGCACATTATTTGTAGTTGTAGGTCTGAAGTTTCTGTTTACTTGATGGCTATTAATCAGGGGTGCACCCTCAGCTCTTTGAGGTCTCTCCATCTTGAAAGCAGCAACTCTGCTTCAAGCCCTTCTTATACTTTAAGTATCTTCTGACTTCTACTTTCCTTCTATCACCATCAAGAGAGGTCTCTTTGCTTTTAAAGGCTGAAGGAATTTGATCAGATTTGATCAGTCCCACTTGAATAATCTTCCTTTTAAAAGATAAACTGTGCAATATAATATAACATTGCCACAGAAGTGATATCTCCTCACATTCACAGGCTCCTGTGATTAGGATGCAGAATCTCAGGAGCCATTCTTAGAAATTCTGCCTACCACAGTAATTTTGTAATTTCAAGAAAGGAGAAACAAAACGTTAATTTAAAAATTCACCTTCCAGTAAGTTTTTTGCCTTTTCCTGTTGTCTTGGAGTAGAGGTGTTGCTGGTTTGAAAGCAGAATCTGATTATGATTCTTCCTAGCTTTTATTTTGAAAAAATTTAGCCCAAGAGAGTAGAAGTTGCTTAATTGCAATATCATTTGTCCTTAAACACAATGGTAGCAGCATATTACCTATGTTAGAGATTCCCAGTTGAGGAAACAAGTGTGATGAGAGCAGAGAGAGATTTCCTAGGCAGTACAATTGGGAAGGCATTATGATCCTTGAACTGGAATTGCTGCAAGTTCAATCTGGGCAAAGAAATTTACAATGAACCTCATGAAGGTTTATGCTAGGTAGGCCACAGAAGCATCTGCCAGTCACATATGGCAAGGAGCTTTAAGGACCAGTGTGGTAAGTATCTCAGTGATTTGTATGGACTGATGAGATGGCCCAGGTCCTTCTCCCCTCCTTTCCTTAGCAAACCCCTATATCAGATTCCAAAACTATGATGTGACCCAGTGATAGAGGAGCTCATCAAATGCAGAATCAAAATAAATTGTTTCAGAAAATAAAGTTCTACTTTTTGTGTGGCTGGGTATGTGAATTGTGATTCTTATTGCTCACTACCTTCTTTCTCCAGTTTCCTCTTCTCAACGTCTGTTACTCTTTGCTAACACAGGAAAGGGGGAACTATTATTCTTACAAACACTAGAGGATGCCTACTTTCAGGAGAATGGAAATACTAGATGGTTGATCCACCAGAGCTATAAAAGCCAGTGAATTAGTTATAGTTGTGTGTTCCAGAAAGGTTAAACAATGCACAAGCCATTGACTTTGTCCTCTGTCCAGAAATACTGGTCTGATGCTGCCTCCTTAAAGTTATTTCTTGGTTCAAAGATGAAAGCATGCCTATATGGGATTCTAGGATAGAAGTAACGAATAGTTGTAGTACATTTGCATTTACTAGAATACGCTCACTGGTTTTGCTTTTGGCCTATAAAATCTTATCAGTCTAACAATAGTCAGCTTAGGCTGTTATGCTACGGTAACAAACTACCCCCAAATTTTGATGGCTTACATAAAGATTTATTTCTTGTTTATGCTAGTCATTTATCTTGAACCAACTGTGATTCTGCTCTTTATTAGCGACATTGCAGTACCCAAACTGAAGAAGTAGCCCCTATCGGGGTTATTTGATCTTATAATAGGGTTATGAAAACATGACACTTAAAGCTTGTTTTTGAAAGGTATATATCTCATTGATTCCATTTAATTGGCCAAATTAGACATATAACTAAGGCTGACTTTGAAGGGGATGATGTATAATCCTATCATAAGAAGAGAAATAATTATTTCAAAAAGCATAATAGGATCTACCACAAACTAAAACCCACTATTTTTTTTTCAATTAAAGTGGACATTCAATATTCTATTAGTTTCAGGTGTACAACATAGTGATTAGACATTATATAATTTATGAAGTTATTTCCCCAATTAGTTTAGTACCCTCCTGACACCAAACATAATTATTACAATATTATTAACTATACTTTCCATGCCTATTTTGTAACTGCCTGTTTGTACATCTTAATCTCTACCTAATTTCCCAGTCTCCTATCTGGCAACCATCAAAATGTTCTTTGTATCTATGAGTTTGTTTCTGTTTTGTTTGTTTATTTTGCTTTTTAGATTCCACATAAGTGAAATCATATGTTAATTGTTGTTCTCTGTCTGACTTATTTCACTTAGTATAATACCCTCTAGGTTCATCTGAGTTATCACAGATGGTAAAATTTTATTCTTTTTTATGACTGAGAAATATTCCATTGTATATATGTACCAAATTTTCAAAATCCAGTCATCTATCAATGGTCACTTTGGTCTTGTTTTTTATTCATTCACTTACTCTGTGTCTTTTGATTAGAGAATGTAATCCATTTACATTTGAAGTAATTATTGATGGGTATATAGTCATTGCTGTTTTATTATTTATATTTTTGATTAAAAAATTCTTCTTAAAGAAGTTTCTTTAACATTTCTTGCATTACTTGTTTGATGGTGATGAACCCCTTTAGCTATTTTTTTTTTTTTTTTTTGGTCTGGGAGGCTTTTTATCTCTTCTTCAATTCTAAATGATAGCCTTGTTGGATAGAGTCATCTTATAGGTCTTTGCTTTTCATCATTCTGAATATTTTATGCCAGTCCCTCTGGCCTGCAAAGTTTTTATCAGGAAATCAGTTGACAGTCTTCTGGGAGCTCCCCTGTAAGTAATTGCTTTTCTCTTATTGCTTTTAAGAGTCTCTCTTTGTCTTTAACCTTTGATATTTTCATTATGATGTGTCTTGGTGTGGGCCTTTTTGGGCATCTTATTTGGGACTCTGCACTTCCTGGACTTGTATAGCTGTTTCCTTTGCCAGGATAGGAAAGTTTTCCATAATTATTTCTTCAAATAAATGTTAAATTCCTTGCTCTCTCCTCCTTCTGGTACCCCTAAGATCTGAATGTAGATATGCTTGATGTTTCCCAAAGGTTCTTTCAACTATCCTTATTTTTTAAATTCTTTTTTCTTTTTTTGCTGTTCTGATTGGATGTTTTTCACTTCCTTGTCTTCTAAATCACTGATTTGATCTTCAGCTTCATCTAATATAGTCTTTATTTCAATTATTGTATTCTTCCTTTCTGACTGGTTCTTTTTTATGGTTTCTAGATTATTTTTTTATGTTTACTATCTCTTGTTGAATTTCTCACTGAGTTCATCTATTCTTCCTCTAAGTTCATTGAGCATCCTTATAATCAGTGTTTGTACTCTGGATCTGGTAGATTGCTTGCCTCCATTTTCTTTAATTCCTTTTCTAGAGTTTCTGTTTTTTTCATTGGGGCATTTTTCTTTGTCTCCTCATTTTGGCTGACTCTCTGTGTGTTTCTATGTATTAGGTAGAGCTGCTACATTTCCTAGTTTTGTCAGGGAGGCCTTATGTGGTACGTGTCCTGTGGGGCCCAGTGGCACAGTCTCCCTAGTCACCTAAGCAGAGTTCTCCAAGTGTGTCCCTTGTGTGTGCCCTCCTGTTGTAGTTGAGCCTTGATTACTGTTTGCACATCAGTGGGTGGAATTGACCTTCAGGCTGACTGGCTGTTAGCACTGGCTGTGACTCTGGTCAAGACTATGGCCAAGATGAGCTATTGTGTAAGAGCTGACTCTAGAGAGTGGAATTCTCTATAGAGGGATTCTGGTACCTGCTGAGTCTGCTCTTTGGGTATGTCATTTGTAGAGCTAATTGAGTAGTGCTCTGGTTTGGTTTGAAGCCGGTTAGTGGATGTGTGGGTTCTGGGGCCTCTTGGGAGGGGCTCTGGTGCAGGCTCAGGTTAGCTGCTGTTTATGTTTGGCCTGAGGCCACCTGGTAGGAACTACAAAATGATCTGTTGTTGGTAGCTGTTTTTGCTGGGTTTGGAGGTGCCTGGGAGAGGCCATGCTATGAACTGAGGCCGGCTGCCACTACTGCCAGATGTACAGGGCATGCCAAAGGCAGCTGCTGCTTGTTGGAATTTTGTGTACCTTTCAGAGAATTTAGGAAAGTCCATAACTTGGGCTGATACCAGCCATCTGTGAGTAACAGCTGCTGAAAGTGGTTTGGGCCTGTGAACAAATTGGGTGGGGTGGGTTCTCAGGGCATTATTAAGGTGCAACAAGTTTGATAAAGACTCAGATTTGGTGCCTACTTGTATGCTGGGTTGGGGGAATGTTCAGCAAAGAAACAAAATGGTGGAGAAAGCTGCCCTTCCAGCCCTGGCCCTGAGGCCAGACAGTTCAGTTTCTCCCCATATGTTCCTGGTACTATTCCTGTTGCTGCCCCAGCCTTGGAGATCAGATTGAGTGTATCAGTCAGAGTAAGTTTATGGTTGGGCCCTTTAAGAGGATGCCTGGGTCAATAGCAGCCCTCTGTCTCTCAGCCCCAATTTCTGCCAGCTTTCACAGCCAGAAGTTGTGGGAACTTCTCTTCCCACCACTGGAAGTCTCACCTGTGGTGCTAGAACCCCTTGCTCCTCGGGAGGGATCAGCCCTTTTTTCATCTCTGCCCCTCCTACCAGTCTCAATGTGGGTTCTTCTTTATATCCTTAGTTATAGGAATTCTGTTCTGCTACTCTTCAGGTGGTTCTCATAGGTGATTGTTCTATTATTTAGTGGTAGTTTTCATGTAGTTGTGGGTAGAAGCAAGCACAGCATTTACCTATTGTATCATCTTGACTGAAAGCCAGAACTCACTGATTTTTATTTCTAATTCATTCTATGGAGTAATTTTGCTCTTCTAAAATAAAACTATTATCTCTAATTTCAATCTTCTCCTAAGTTTTTTCTATTTATAATATCACATATTTGTTTTAGAAGTTTATCAGTTTTTTTTACTAGTAAGGTGTATTTTAAAAAGTACCAAATAAAGTATCTCTGAGTTATAAAAGTTTCTCTCTTTATGACTTTCTTGGATATTTCCTTTTCTTGAATAATATCAATTATTCTGATGTTGTCTGGATCAGGATAATGGTGCAGATTCAAAGACCACAGTAGGCTGAAATTGGCTCACGTCTGTCTCAATTCACAGTTTATAAAGTAACTGACAGGAACATGAGCTTTGTGCAATTAACGTTTAGGAAATAAAACAGTTTATTGGTCTCTATCAGGTTTAATAAACTCATAACTTCATCATTCTTTTTGTTTTACTTTGTTTATAATATCTTTGTAATATTAATGATTCACATAATTGCACATACATTAAAAATTAATTTCAACTCAGAAATTTTGAGATACACAATAACTTTACACATATCTGAGGTGAATTTTGGCTCAGAAGGGAATTATTTCAATTCAAAGACGCTGACACTGGGTAATGGATGTGAAGAGCCATAGGAATAAACGGACTTGAAATTTAAAATGAGCTAATAGTATAACTTTAGAGCCAGATGAACTTTGTTTATATACATATCAAAAATCATCAGTTAATACGTTTGAGGGTATTAATTCATGTTTACTCAAAGTCTCTTTACTATATATGGATTCTATTAATTCAAGTTTTGTCACTCATATATTGTGTGACTTCTGACATTTGTTTTCATTGAAATGACTGCCTAAATTATGGTTTTAGAAAGCAGAAATAGGTGAAGTACATGTTCAAAATATTCCAGCAAAAATCTTTTTAAGAATTGGATGAACAAGAAATATTTGATATTTTTTTTTGTTTAAACAGAAAATTCAGTCAGTGTTTTCTCCTTTAAGTGAGGTAGCACCAGAATCTTGGAGGCTTACAATGACTGAAAAATGGGGCAGGATGATATTCATATTTTTCAAGCCCATAATGAAGTTTTGAAGATTTATAGTTTTTTTTTTATAAGCAACATGTAGGGTACAGTAGCTTTAAGGTATCTGGGACTCATAGCCAGGAACCATGTATATCATGTGGCCATGATTTTCCCTCTCTTTGAGGGCACTTTCCCTTAGCACCATGGGTGCAATGCTCTTCCTTTTCTTTCTTATTTTTTTATCCCACCTCTTTCTTAGTCTTGTGGAAATTGTTGCTCTTTCTAGTTGCTAAAAGCCACCCTTTCTGCTACTTTTACCCTCAAGGACACTATTTTCTGCACAGCTGCAAAGCAGTTGGTATTAAAGCTACTGTGTTCATGTGGTATGTATGTTGCTAACCTTCTTGAGTGGCTCTAGCATGCCTCAAATATACATTATATGTTTGATTCTTCTCTTTTCAATGAGTGAATAACTATCATTTGATAAATATTTCTTAAAGGCATCATAGATGAAACTACTCCAGAAATGGAATGACATGTGATTCCACATCAACACATGAATCAAACAACATATCATGTTTTTATTTGAGCTCTGATGAAGTCAGGCTGTCTGCATGTCAACATATGTTCTACCTTTGTTGACATAGTTTTCATGGTTCTTTTACTTTTAGCATCAGCTTTGACAGCTTATTAGGAATAACAGAACTCAAGGAGTTTCCTTAAATGATATTGTTGTTGTCAGTGGTTAACCAATTGATTTGATGATAATGCGTTGACTCTGTAAACCACTTAAGCTTGATTGTATGTCTTAATAGAGTTGGTGCTATATTTTGTGTATTTCTGGCCAGCTATAGTAATTTTTAGTATTGTATGATTTTTGTGGTTTTGAAAATGACAGTTAATAGTGGTATACTTATCAGACCCAAGACTGGATAAATGAAACTATTCAAGTGCACATTATTATGAGCCCAGTAGTCCCTGTGCCAGGGAAGTTTAAAGGGCATAATGAGGTTTATTCTTCTGTGCAAAATGTGTGAGGTTGATAAGATGTTGCTTTTGTGAGGCATTGGGAAATTAAATTACTGAATGACACTAAGCATTGGTAGGAATTAAGTCTCTACCATGGGCCGGTGATAGAGGGTAGGAGGGTGAATGGTGTATTTTATAATCAGTGAAATATAACCTATGAAACTTAGTATATCCTTCAATTATATACAAAGGTAATAAAGCACTCTAATAGCAACACCTGTCGCTGATGTCACTAGAAATCACAGATGTTTTTATATCACATCACAGTTATTTAAAAATGTCATTTATACTCAATACTACTTTGAAATTAGAGATATTAATAGATACACTGCTATTACAATTTAATGTATTAATAAAGAAACACGACAAAATTTTTGTCATACAGTTCCCTTTTAATGCTATTTATTTTAAATAAATAAAATAAATAATGTGTTTAAAAACATTTTTCTGACAAGAGGTCCCTGGCACAAAAGGTTAAGAGCCTCTGCTTTGATTCTCTGGTTCTTGCCAGACCATGAACAGATTCTTTTGTCTCGCTCCTTTCTTCCTTTTCCTTATTCTTCAGTACTGCCATGGATGTTCTTTTCAAAGATGTGCCTTGCTTGCCTGCCTTGTCTACAGTCCTTATTCATTGTTGCCAATTTCAAATTTGCAAATGTGATTTGAAGTGAGGGAAATACACAAATAAAAATATCGGCCTGAGAAGTTTGAGATCTAAAAAAATGCCAGTTAACAATGGTCAAATCAGAATGCAGTTCAAATTATCTAGTATGTATATTTCATTACGGACATATTTTAAATTTGTAGCTATTCATGCCCTTTTCAAACCCTTCTAAGGGGTGGTTCTTGGAGGATGGGGCACATAAATTTTTTCATCATATTTTTTACAGTACTTTGCAAGAATCCTAGCATTTAGTTGCAGTCTTGAATTGAGTTCTAAATGTTAAATGCATTTTTGCAGAGAGATTGAGAATATGCCTGTTGTTTTGATTACTTTATTAGTGGCTAATGTCTTCTTGATATTGCTAATACCCATTGTTTTTGTAGCAATAGAGTCATTAGAGACATGTAAAACAAAATGTAATTCTGCAAAATAAACATGATTGTACTACTATGTTGGAACATTATTGAAGCTATCATAGTTATCACATAATGGAAATAAATTAGTTCTATACTAGATTGACAGCTGTTCTTGGGCAGCAGCTGCTTTTCCTGGAGTAATTACAGATATTGTTTTTCATGTACAGTGTCAGAACACAATTTTATTGTTATGACATGACATTACCTTTGAAAGTAAATAGATAACATCAGATTTAAGATGACACAAGTTTCTCTTTCTTTTGATTTAGCTGCATATTTTAACTTCAATTATGAATACATTTAAGGTTATGTCAAGAAAAATAAAAAATTTTGCACTGTAAAATCTCATAGATATTTAAGAGAAGCAAATGCTATTAGTACTAGTAACTTTTAAGCATTAGTTGTTTTCTGGTGAAAAATATATTGATAAAAGATACAGATAGTCTTCCCCCATTATCTCACAATCTTGATCCTCGTTACTTTTATATTCATTGCATTTATAAATTTTCAACATACTATATACTTTATTTATTATGTGTATTGTTATGGTCAGTTTTTAGTAGAATGTGAGTTCCTTGAAGGCAGGAATTTGTTAATGGATATATCTTAATAACCTAAAATGATGCTTGGCTCACAGTAGGTGTTTAATGAATGTTGAATAAATGAGCAACTGAATATATAAATGAATAAACCAAAATATATAGCATGTGTGTTTCTTTGTTAACTCTGCTGGGGAGGAAGAAACTTTCTTCTACTCTACTTGGTTCTTTCAACTGGTCTAATAATTAAATTTAGATGAGACAGATTAACATGAGAAAATAATCAAGTTTAATTGCATATGCATGGGACCCTCACATATATGTAGTGTCTTGATTATCTACAGCTCAAAATAATTTACATGCCAAAGTGGCACATTTTGGGGAGGTTTGTTCTAATTCCATGTAACTATATAGCTTTAAATTTATCTCAATATCTCCCTATTGTTATTTATGTCCTTGTAGGTTAATATCATTTCCTAGTTACTTTTGAACAACTATAATTGATAACTATAAACTTTAAACTTAGGATAATTTATATTAATAATGATTGAAGCATGAAACAATGTGGGGAATTTCCCAGTCTTTTTGGGATCTAATCACTGGTGATTATATAATTGTGTCACTATCCTAATGATTTTGTAAAATTTGTGAAATGTTAGCATTGACATCTGTCTCCAATTTCTTACAGAAATGCTAAGAATGAACCAGACAATAAGTATTAAAAGCTTGAGCCTTTCAGGAAAATAATTAAGAGCTAACTTTGAGAGATTGCCATCATAGAAATTGAGCACAGATTGTCAACTATTGTAGAAATTCAAGCATAGAGTGCTAATGGCTGGTTAAATAACAGTATAGAAGGGAAGCTTATAAAATGGAGTTTTGTTTTGCTTTCTAAAGATTAGTGGTTTAGAAATATTTTGTCTTTCTCAGGTATTGAATTAAATTTTTAATTCTAATTCCAATTCTAATTTTTTTATTTAAAAAATTTACATTCTCAACAGTTAATACTTTCAAGTATTGAAAAAAAGTTATATAGAACATAGCATAAATGACCATAAGACTATTTATTGGCAGGCTCTAATTACACACTACTTAAGAAAGACATAAAATTTCCTTAGACTGAAGAACCATACTAGCTCAGTTTATTTGAAAATCTTTGCTTTTAACAAGAGGATAAAAATAAACTTTTTTTTTCCTCATGACAATAAAACAAATAGCTGAGAAGTAAAGTGTTTAGACAAATATTGCAAGTTATATTGTTAATAAACCCAAGAGCAAAGTTAACTGGATTCAACAAAAAAGGACTGAATGTGGTAAAATAAACAAACAAACAAACAAACTTATGTGTATTGACATGCCCACTTTTCTTTTTCCCATATGCCAGTTATGATAAAGAAAATAAATGAGCAAGGAAAGAAAGAAATATCTTTGATACAGTTGAAATCTGACCAATTTGCAAGGAATTTTAGAAATGAGATAAAGAAAATGGGGATGTACTAGCAATCCTTGGGGTTATTGCTAGTATCTTCTACTCCATGATTATACTTTAACTCATTTGATCCTAAAAATAACCCTGTAAAGTCAATATGATTAAAGGCTGCATTTTCTGTGTGAGAATATGATGTTCAGGGATGTAAGAAATTAAGCTCAGTTAATTAGTATATATGACCCAAGTCCAAATACTCTGATTGTAAATCCCATGTACCTTCTATTATATTATGCAGCACCTCAAGCATTTGGGTGAAGAGGGTAAAACTCTCTTAAAAGAACAGCCCTGGTTCCCATGATTCTGGGCTTTACATGACCTGAAGTTTTATTATCCTTTTTGCCTTTAGAGGGCTGCATACTTGGCCTGTTGTTTTGGCATCCAGAATGACTGTTTTACAAATTTAAACATGGACCTACATTTAAGGATTAGTAGTTTAATAATTTAAGTGGGAAAACAGGCAGCAGGGAGGATCTTTGGAATGAATTAAACAAACACCATAGATGAACTAGATTAGATGTACATTGGCTATTTCATTTAAGTATACACATACACTAAATGCTGATAACATGTAGGTATAATTATAGTGTGATCCTGTTCTTAAATACCAAAGGTGAGAATTTGCCACCACAAAGTGTATCTCTGGTATAAAGATTAGTTTAGGCTGATAATTTTGAAGAAGCAGTAGACATAGAAAAAGCTATAAAAGCTGAATAGAAGTTACCCTTTTGTAAAAGACATTTATAAGGAAAGTTTACCTGTAAGAGTATCTTCCTCTGCACCAGAAAGAGAAGGATGACTCTAAAACTCTAGAAACTCAGTGAAGAAGAGACTTAAATCTGCAGAGCACCTCTACCCTCATTTACTGTGTCTTCCCTGAAAACCTCCTATAAGGGGCCTCCCATACCTACCCACACTCACACCTTTACTCCCTGTTAATGTCCTATCTGTGACCGAAGTTCAGGAAATCTAAAGTCCTGATCTGGGGCCTGAGCATGAATGGTTCATCTTGTAAGTCATTGTTTTAAACACTTTGAATGTTTTTATAGGTAGGGAACAATGACAAAATCAAAGTTTTATGGCTGCCAACTTTACACAATTACCAAAAAGGGGAATTCTATTAATTATATAGAGCAGAAATTTAGAAGATCATATTTTGAAACATTCCTCCTTGATTTTGAAGAAAAGGCTGATGGTAGTTTGTTACAAAACATATCACAGAATTTGTACTACAGATAAGCTCCTGCATCTTTATGAGAGATGATTTTTCTAAGTTCGTTTTTTCTTTTGTAGTGTGTATAATCAAGTGATAAAAGGCAAAAGGTCAATAATGACTGTGAAGCTCCATCTTTACAATCTATTCAGATATAAAAATCTTAGACTAGACATCCACAATGCTCTCCTTTTGCCTCTGATTGGAAGCTGTGATGAAATTGTATTTTTATACAAATAAAAAGACATTAACTTTGAAAAAGATATATAATGAATCTATTCTAAAGTTCCAGGAAACTTGCTGCATTCAAATGCATTTGGGTGCTATAAATGGTCCTAATGTGAGAGGAGATGGACTACATTCAGGAAAACAGCTCTTAAATGATCAACTTGTGGTAAACCACCCCCACAACTTCTCACATCATTTCAAAAATTTTCCAAATTTCTGCATCTGTTTGAGATTTAAACACGTCTTTAAAGCGAATTTCAACAAAGAAAAATATACCATCTTCATGTGGAATAAACTGTCTCATTTTTTGATTTTTTTTTTATAACTCACAGTGTCTTTCAATATAAAGTTGACCTTTAGGTTGTTTTCTACTCTTTTACACTTATGTTGCTTTGACAGCCTCAGTCTCAGTCTGTATATAAATAGAGATATTTTTGGGTAATAACAGTTTCTAAAGCATTAGGTAAATTGAGAATCTTACCTCTTTTTAAAATCAAAATTCAAATGGAAGGTTGACTATTAAACAGTTTAGTGTGTGATATCTCGATCAAGTTAAGAAATGGCATATTGTAATGTGATTTGAGAGCAGGCTGATTCCTCATGAATGTATATTTGACAACTGACTCTTAACTGCTCTTATATATAATAATGCTTAAGCATCAGAGGCTACTGTGTTATTAAATACATAATTTTAATCATTTTAAAAGCATTTTAGTTTTGTGATAGAAGTACAAATTATAAGTATCTAAATTCAATCCTGTAATTGAGACTGTGAATGCATACATTTAATACAAAACATTCTGAAATATTGGAAAATGATATTCAAGAAATGAGACTTATGTTAAAAGATAGGAAAATTAGAATATATAACTTTATTTTAAGAAACAAAGAATAAACACTTAAAATACTTTAATAATTTGCCTAGGGAGGCAAGGAAAAGCTAGGGCTCATATTAAGAGATATTTTGGTAGTAGACTAGATTGAACTTGGTGAGTGCATTGGGTGAAGGAGAAGGAAAAATCAAAAATGACTCTAGATTTTCCAGTTTGGATGACAGAGGGGATGATCATGCTGTGAAAGGATATAAGAAAAGAGGCGAGAAAGTGAGTATGCAGGGATAAGGTTTGTGCAGTGATAGAAACCAAACAACATTGTTCCAGAAAGAGTATTTTAGAATGTGATTTTAAAGTAGGATATTAAAGAAAGAAAGGATATAATGGGCGAAGAATATTCCAAAGGACTTTAGAAGGATGAAGTGTGGGAACGCAACCACAGAAAGGAGGTCCCTGCAGAACACTAATACAGGGCTAGTTTCAATATAGCCACAGAGTAAAGGCATATATTTATATGTACATTTTTCAACTACATAGTATCTTGAGGACAATTTGGATGTTTTAAAAATATATCTTTCTCAAAAATATATTTGTCAGCAATTATGTGTTTGTGTGTACAAGTGTATAAAACAACTGGCTATTTTTGGTCCCGGTAAGTGGTGATAAAGAAGGAGAAATTTCTCTTTTTTGTCACTTTGTAGAATGGTGTCTTAGTCTGCATGGGCTATTGTGACAAAATACCCACAAATAGGTGGCTTAAACAACAAGCATTTGTTTCTCACAATTCTGGGGGCTGGGAAGTTTAAGTTCAAGGTGCTGGCAGATTTGGTGTCTTGGTGAGTGCTCACTTCCTGGCTTGAGAAGTCTGTCTTTTTATTGTAGCCTGACATGGTAGAGAGCAAAGAACTAGCTAGCTTTCTGGCTTTTTTTTTTTTATAAAGGCAATAAACTTATTCATGAATGCTCCATCCTCATGACCTAATTACCTCTGAGAGGCCCCACCTCCTAATACTATCATATTGGTATTAGGGTTTCAACAGACATAAATTGTGAGGGGATGTAAACATTCAGTCCATTGCAGATTATAGATGTAATAACGTAACATATGAATAATAATAGCTAATACTTACTGAGAACTTATTAATTCCTGAGCATTTTGCTAATTGTGATGCCTCATTTCATTTGATCCTCAAAACAGAAGTTGATTTAATATGCCCTTTGCTCAGATGAGGAAAATGAAACCTAGATTTAGAAACTGGCCGTTACACAGCAAGTAGTTGGGAGAGCTGTGATTCAAATCTAGGAAACCTGACTTTAAAACTAGTAACCTTTATTATACTCTAAAATAATTGTTTCAAGAAATAGAAATTTTTATTTGTACTAATTTAGTTAGTCCTATTTATGTATCATTGACATTATGAAGTAAACTTATTTCATAAAGTAAGTGGAAAAAAATCACCCTTTCGAAATTAGAATAATATAACATTCTGGAAGAGAGGCCTACAACATAAAATTCATCATTTGTAATTTGATTTTAAAAATTATCCAGAAAAGGAAAAGGTTTTCTTTAAATTTAGTAGTATGCTAGTGTTTTCCATTGAATTATTTATAAATCTTGGTTTATTATATCATGTGGTAGACAAGAAAGAACCTGATATACATAAATGTTTTTTAAATTTCTGTATATATTTACATACAGTGCACACAAACAACAGAGAAATTGGATACTGGATATTAAATGGTAAATGCAATATCAAGTATACTAGGTTTGTCTTCCATGTGCTTACAGAGTTAAGTAGGAAATCGAGTGCTATTTCTTTCTTTCTTTCTTTCTTTCTTTTTTTTTTTTTTTATCAATTCTTATAGTGAAAGTCATAAAATGGATTGAAAATCCAATATATTGCATTTGCATTATTGTGTATTACCCTTTTGAGGAATAATAGGTCAACATCAAAGATAGGAGCACAATGTCAGCCAGTTTGTAGTGAAGGTCAATGATGAGGCCCATCCAGGGGCTCTGTGGAAGTCTCATACTGAAAACCCTAGGATTATGGAGAGCCTGGATTATAAATTATTTCCATTTAATCTTCCCCATGATTCTCTAAAGCTGCTTATGGGAACAGCTGATAACTCATGCCTCCTTGTTTATGACAACTATTATATTAAGGGCAGAGTGACTCCAAATTTAATCTATTGACATTTTTGTAAAGAATAACCTTGTCATCTTCCTTCAGGAATGTTCTCATATATCCTTGGGTTGTCTAAGTCAAAACGCTGAAACCTCATCAGTCTCTTTTGTCTTGTGACAGGATACACAGACACACAGGCATACACATTTAGTTATATAGTCTCAAATATATTTTTTTATTACTGAATTTCTTCAGGATGATCAAAGAAAGCATACTATATACTGTATTCATTATGATTTTAGAATTGGATATTTGTGTACCACTGTAAAAGAAAATATAAAAATTTAATTTGGTAAAAAAAATTTTTTCTGCTGCCTTCCTTGAAAAAAAGCATTATTGAGGTACCAAAATGCTTTCAGCATAATTTATTATCTCCAGGAACTCTGGATATAATGTATGTAAGAGGCTGATTATAGCTGTACCTCTCACTGTATAAACTAAAGGAAAGTAACTTTTATTCTATAAACACACCACTATTTACCACACTTATTATTTTAGTGAGCTTTGTTGAGCAGGGTTAGAGTACAACCATACCATAATGACCTACCATATCAGGGTAGGAATTTCTTGCAGCGAAAATTTATTTAATGAAAGTGATATATAACTGTACCATTTAGAACACTTTACACAGCATAATTCTTGTATTCTGAACTTCTTTCATATTTATTAGCAAAGTTTATTCATTTTAGGCTGCTATACTCTTTTATCAGGTAGGCATTCTATATGGCCAAAATGCACCTTCAACTTAAGAAGGCAAATTTAGTTTTCCTGTTAATGAAAAATTAGTGAGCAGTTAAGCTCTTAGGGAAGATTAAAACTTCTAGTCCTTAAAGTAACTATGAGTATTCAGAATGTTCATATTCTTCCAACATATGCATTTTTCCTATTGCTTTTCTTAGAATGTCAAATATTTTACACTAGGGGTCTCCAAAGATAGATAAAATTTATGTTAATTAATAATAGACTAAGTTGTTACAACAAAGAGAATGGAAAGAAGTAATTTATTTCTGTCTCACATAATAGTCCAGAGTAAGTGATCCAGGGCTGGAGATGTGGCTGTGTCATTACAACATAAGACTTTAACAGTGGTCCCTATGGTGGCATTTCCCAGCCAGTGGGAAGGAGGAAAAAGAAAGTCCAGGCAGAAAGAATTAAGAAAATGTCTAGAAGTTATGTCCTATTGATTTAAATTTAGTCACACCATCATACTTCACCAAGAGATTAGAAAATATAGTCTATAGATATATGGCCATATGGCCAGCTGAAATTCTGGGGGCTCTGTTACCTTAAGAAAAAGGAAAGACAGATGACTTCACTATGGTCTGCCTCTCTTGTCATCCATGTATCTCTGGTCACCCTGGATACATATCACAACATAGATCCACATTGGCTCTCCTCCTCTACATAAAACACACACCCTTTCTGTAATAGAGATGACCACAAACTCTGTCCAGTTACTACACTCAGCTCAAAGTCTAGGTCTCTGAGTAATATCTGTTCTGTTATCAGGTTTTGTTGCAGCTCTTCAAGGTTAACCAACCTATAAAATAAAAAACAAGGCATCGTCCTGCCTGTCCCCATACCTGATATACATGGTGGTACAGCAATAGGATAATAAAACTTCCATATTCAAGAGGGATGTTGGGAAGATCCAGTGATATTGGTTCAGAGCAGTTAGAAAATCCTATTGGGTAGAAATTATGAAGCCTCTCTGCCCTGGATGGAAGGTGAGTTCCTTGGTGGATTTATCTTGCTGGCTGTACTCCTGGAGTTACTCTCTTGGCCATTGGATTTGCCCTCTGGGATGCCCTTCTGTTATTGTCTTTGAAAAAAGGTATTGAAGAATATGCCATCCTGGGCATTGCATATAATGTTTTTGTTATGCAAATTTCTCAGTGCTAATTTATATATTTATAGGGTGGTATGTCATACTGCAGAGACCCTAAAACATGGTGACTTATATAAGACAGAACATTTTAGAGGTGAGTGGTCTAGTGTTAGTCAGGTATCTCTACCATCCTCAATAACCTTGGCTTCTAAGGTTGTGCCAGTCGTTGCCACATTCTGCTTAATGGAAAGGGGTAGGGGCAGACCATGTCTAGGATAAGTGTCTTTAAGAAGACAATCTGGAAATCACACATATGATTTTATTCACATCTCATTGGCTAATATCCAGCTCTTAGCAGCACCCAGATGCCACTGAAAAAGAATCTGTAGCTAGGAAGCCATGTGCCCAGCAATAGTCCTGGGGTTTCTGTTACCAAAAGGAAGAATAACTACTAGAGAACAGCAGCCAGTCTCTATCATTCTTAATTTTTTTCTCAGTAGGTTTATTATTTTACCTAAGAAGAGAACAGAGCATAAAAACTGAAAAACATAAAACCAATCAACCAAAGAAACAAGCAAAAACTCAACCAAGCAAAGAAACCCCCCAAACCTTGATATTTCCTTTCCAAGAAAAATTTTGAGACTTGGCTTTTCCAATAACTTATTAAATTTACTACTATGATTCTTTCTATAGACACAGTAGCCAAAGATTACAGAATCTTTCTTACTATTGTTTTGTTTTGGATAAATCATTAGTAGCCTTGTCATTTCTTTGAAAATATTGCACTGTCACAAATGATTTGTTCTACAGAAGTTATGATCAGAATGGTTCTGAAATGTCTGCATTCTGTATTAGGGTTTTCCAGAGAAATAGAACCAATAGGACAAATACACACACACACACACACACACACACACACACACACACACACACACACACACACACACACTATATATATATATATATCCAAGCCTCATGGTTTAGCTTGGGCATACCTACTAACTCTACCATTGTTAGATGAAATGGCACACATTACCTCTGTAAAGTGACATCCTTCAGATATTTGGTGGCTTTTCAGATATGCATACCCTCAGTGAACAAAGCAATTTTATGAGTGTTCTTAACGTTAACAAGAAAATTTGAACATCCTGACTTGCATAATTTTGTGGTGTTTTCTAGGTCAGATGAATAATGAACCATTTCAGATGTCACCTCAGGTTGCTTAATGGAAGAGCTAGTATCTTAATTTCTGTTTCATTATTAAATTTTGCTTTTCCAATTGCATCTCAAGATTTGTTTTTATTTTAGACATGTGAAAATTTATCTATAGAAAGAATAATTAAACTGGAAATTTCGATATTTTCTCAAGTGGAATAGCCCCAAATAGAAGACCATTTAAAAAGTATTCCAAAATTCAGTTTTATCTATAAAGGGGTCTATAGTTCCACCAATAATTGTGTCTTACCCTTTTCTAACTTCCTAATCGAAAATAATTTAAAACTTACAGGCAAGTTTGAAACATAATAAAGGTTCCTGTATACCATTTACCAGACTCACCAAATTTTAACAGTTGCTGCATTTGCTCTATTATTCTTTCTTACTCACTCTCTCTCTCTCTGCACACATACACACACACACACATTTTCCAATTTTCTAAAAAAAAAATACATTGCATACAACATACTTCTTTACATCCTAATATTTTAGCATGTGTCTCCTAAAAACAGATATTTTCTTTTTTTAATTTTAATTTTTTAATTATTTTTTTTAAGTGATGTAACCCTTGGTTGACCTCACAGATTGCAAGGACCTTGTCATCTTACAATTCCTTATTTTTTATATTTTTACACCTACAGCACCTGGTCTTCCTAGGTGGTCTCCTATCCAAGTACTAACCAGGCCCGACCCTGTTTAGCTTCCAAAATCAGTTGGGATCGTGCTTGTTCAGGGTAGCATGGGTGTAGACCAGATATGTTCTTACATAACCATTTATAGTTATTAAATTCAGGAAATTTAACATAATACAATACTTTTATTTAATCTTACATTCACAATCCATTTCTGTCACTTGTTGTAGTAACATCCTTCATAGAATTTTCTTCCCCTCCAATACTGGATCAAGTCCAAGACGACACATTTTACCTAGTCTCCTTTTATCTAGGACAGTTCAACTGTTTTTTTTTTTTACTTTCATAACACTGACATTTTTGAAGAATGCAGTCTAGTTATTTTACAGAATATTCCTTAATTTGTTTTTGTCTGATGTTTCTTTATGATTAGAGTGAGTTTAAACATTCTTCCCCAGAATACCACAAAAGTGATGATATGTCCCTCCCAGGATATCACATTTGGAAGCACATGATATCCTTCTGCCCCTTGGGGGGGTGTTAATTTGATAACCTGGTCAAAGTTTTGTCTGGGTCTTTCATTGCACAGTTACTTCTTTCCCCATTGCAACTAATAAGCAATTTGTGGGGACGTTGTTTTTTTGTTTTTAAGAGTTGTTAAGAAAAATATCTCCTGTGGATGTCATTGCTAGGTTTGTAGCACTGAGCCTTGGGTCAGCCCAGAGGTATAGCCAAATTCCACTCAAGGATTTCTTTATGTTGGAAAAGGATTGGTCCTTAATCACTGCTGAGGTCCAAGTCCAGATTAAATAACGTGAATGATCCAGCTTGCTTGTGCAATTTCCACTCAGGAATGCCTCCCTCAGAACTCAAAAGTCATCACCTGTAACTTTGATCTCTCAAGTTTCTTTTGTCTGATTATTTGCTGTTTAGAAGTAGACCAAGGTGAGAACTTTATTTGTACCAGACTTTAAGCCCGTACCAGACTTATTGGCCTCATCTAGTTTATCTCTATTTATGAGAATAATATGTAAATTGGTTTTTTATTGCTTGTAAACTGGTTCTAGTTAGATTATTAAAGAGAGTGGAATACTCCTATTCATTGGGATTAATCATATTTTGCAGGCTCTAAATAGCCCGTCTGGGTGGAAATAACATTCAAATAAAAAGATGTGGATTCCAATTTACTCTGAATATGTTACCTTACAATTATACAGTCATGGACCTGTGGTTCATAACCCAGTTATGTCAGGTTTAAGAATAATATGCCCCTAGGTTTATGCTGTCCCATATTGTAGGAACTAACCACATATGACAATTGTGGATGGACCCTAAGATAATCATGCTAAGTGAAATAAGCCAGACAGAAAAAATTGAAAACCACATGATATCACTTATATGTGGGATATAAACCTAAAAGCAACAAATGAACAGTACTCATGGACACAGACAATAGACATAGACTAGTGGTTACCAGAAGGTAGCGGGGAAGGAGAGGAGAGGCAGATAGGGTAAAAGGGGTAAAATATATAAAATTGGAAGTTACGTAAATTACATCAAGTGAATAAATAAAATATGCCTAGTCTGAATTGAGATGAACTTTAAGTGTAAAAATACACTCTGATTCTATGGCCATGCCACCCTGAAAATGCCTGATTTCATCTGATCTCAGAAGCTATGCAAGGTCAGGCCTGGTTAGTCTTTGGAAAGGAGACCACCATTGAATACCAGGTCCTGTAGTGTAAAACAAAACAAAACAAAACAAAAACACTTGCTCTGCTGATACTGGGAAATATGGCAGAGGGAAAGAAGTCCTTATATATCTCCCTTTGAAATAACAATAAGCTGAACATCTAAAATTCAACAAAAAACACCCAAACTACACACCAGCATGTCGGAACATAAGATCTGCACACCACAGGTCAGAACCCCGGGTGTTGGGCGGTGGACTGGGAGAAATAAAGAAGCTGCCTTTCACAGCTGCTAGAGCTCCCTGAAAAAGAAGGGGGAGGGGTGAAGGTGCAATGACTTTCCTGAACAGCCCTGCATGGAGATGCTTTGAGTTCCACGCAGCTGGCATCAGGGCCAGTCATCAGGGCAGAAAGCAGAAAAGTGAGACAGGACCGCAGAGAAACAACAGTTGAGTTTTATCAGCCTGGTTGCAAAATCTAGGCTGAGCCACAGCCCTTAAGTCCCAATCCAGATGGCCCCTCACCCAATACCCTCTGAGACTGAACATGGTGGAGCCCCAGGAGAGTCTGAGAAAACACTGCACAGACTGTCGCTGACACTGATAGGGACTGAAATTGAGGGTAGCAAGTGAGATTAAATATCTAAAAAAAAAAAAAAAAAGACATTCTTTAGGCTTTATATAGAGCAGGGATCCAAGAGGCTTAGATACCACCTACTGGAAACAAATAGAAAAGTGCCTTCTTTGCAGCAGGCTAAACAGAGACCTTTATATAATAATTTGTCTTTCTGGAAAAAAAAAGTGGAATACACTTCCATTAATGCCCAAGCAGAGAAATAGTTCATTAAACACCATGAACAACCAACATGACAAGGCATCTCAGAAAGAAAGAAAAAAATCTCCAGAAAATAAACTTACTGATATAGAAATATGCAACTTAAAAGACAGAGAATTCAATATGATACTTCAGAAAAAACTCTGAGTTCTGAAATGAGTCATATCAACAATTTCAGGAAATGAAAAAACACTCAAATGAGCAGAGCAAGGAGATTGAAACAGCCAAAAAGAACAGAATAGATCTTCTGGAGATTAAAAACACACTGCAAGAGTTGAAAAATGAAATAGCAAGCTTGGGAAATAGTATACCAAATGGAGGAAAGGATCAGTGATATCTAAGACAAATCTAGAAATAAATCAGTAGGAAAGGGAAATACAAGAACTAGCTGATACCTTCAGGAGAAAAAAAAAAAAAACATAAGGATAATGGGCATTACCAAAGGCGAGGAAAAGGAGCAGGAACTAGAAAGCATTTTCAGACAAATAGTGGATGAGAATTTTCCAAATCTAAGGAATGATCTGGAGCTTGGAATTCAATAAATCAATAGAACACCCAGTTATCTCAACCCCAAAAGGCTTTCACCAAGACACGTCGTATAAAAATTATCAAAAATAAACAACAAAGAATTCTCAGGGCAGCCTGGGAGAAGACAGTAACTTATGAAAAAAAAACAAAAACCCATGACATTATCCTCGGACTTCTCAGCACAAACCTTATGAGCCAGAAAGGAATGGAATCACATATTCAAAACATTAATGTATCCAGCCAAACACTCCTTTAGATATGAAGAAGAAATTAAGACCTTTCCAGACATGCAAAAATTGAGGGAATTCTCCACTACACACGGTCTGTACTACAGGAAATACTGAAAGGGGTCAGCTCACTGAAAACAAAATGACAAAAAAAAATCTATAATTAGGAGTAAGGTGACTATCAGGCAAATAGAAGCAAAGGAATATAACCCGAACTAAGAACAGGGCATTATAAGCTTAAATATTAAGAGAATTCCTATAGCAAGATAATGCATGTTCAGCATACATAGGAACAAACTGAGACAACAATGACTGAAAGGGGGAGGATTCAAAGATCCAAATGCACAAAGGGTAATGGAGATAAAGCACACACAGAAGAAAATGGATAATTTATATATATAACTATCCTTTTTATATCTATAATGGTAACCACACACCAAAGATTCAGAGTTGAAGTATATAACATAAAACAAGAAGAATCAGAGGCAAAACCCATAAAAATCAACCAAAATAAAGAAAACAAAAACACAGTGACAAAGAAGTAATGGAAACTCCGAGCTACCAGAAAGTAAAAGATAAAATAGCTATAATAAGACCTCATATTTCAATAATCATCTTAAATGTAAATGGAGTGAACTCACTAATAAAAAGACACAGAGCTGCAGAATAGATCAAAAAACAAAACTCAACCATATGCTTTCTCCATGAGTCACATTTCATCTTCAAAGACAAAAATAGACTCAAAATGAAAGAGTGGAAAATGATATTTCAAGGAAATAGCGTTCTGAAAAAAGCAGTAGTGATGCTGATTTTGGATGAAATGAACTTCAAAATAAAAAGGGTTAAGAAAGATACTGAGGGACACTTCATAATAAAGGAAATCATGCACCAAGAAGACAACACTTATTAATATTTATGTTCCCAATCAGGGAGTGCTGAAATGTGTAAAGCAATTAGTAACAGAACTAAAGAGAAAAACAGACCAAAACACTCTCATAGTAGAGGATCTAAATACCCCACTGTTGGATACGGACAGATCATCCAAAGAGAAAATCAATAAAGAAATAGCATCCTTAAATGAGACATTAGACCAACTGGACATAATTGACATTTACAGAGCCTTCCATTTCAAAATGCAGCCTATCAATTCTTCTCTAATTTCCATGGAACACTCTCAAGAATCGACCACATACTGGAACACAGAGATAACCTCAACAAATATAAGATGGTTGAAATCATATTCTCTGATCATAATGCTTTGAAACTGGAGATCACCTGCAAAAAGAAAGCAGGAAGAACCACAAATACATGGAGATTAAACATCATGTTACTGAAGAATAACCAGGTAAGACAAAAAATAAAAAGAGATATCAAGAGATACATAGAATAGAATGACAATGATAGTACAATATATCAAAACTTTTGGAACATGGCAAAAGCAGTCTTAAGAGGAAAGTTCATATCCCTGCAGGCCTACCTCTAAAAACAAGAATGAGCTCAAACAAACAACCTAACGTTTCATCTTAAAAAACTAGGAAATAAAGAACAAATGAAGCCTCAAGTCAACAGAAGGAAAGAAATAATCAAAATTAGAGTAGAATTAAATAAAATTGAAAATAAAAAAAACCAATAGGAAAATAAAAAAATAGAAAAACAAAAGCAACAAAGAGCTGATTCTTTGAGGTTAACAAAATTGAAGAACTCCTGGCTAGACTCACTAAATAAAAAAGAGAAAGGAAAAAAATAAACAAAATCAAGGATGAAAGAGGAGAAATTATGACTGACATCACACTATTACAAAGGATCATGCAAGAATACTATGAAAAAGTATATAACACCAAATTTAGGAACCTAGAAGAAATGGAGCAGTTCTTAGAATATTATAATTTTCCTAGACTGAATCTGGAAAATCTAAATAGACAGATCAGCAATATAGAAACTGAAACAATTATCAAAAACCTACCAAGAAGTAAATGTCCAGGACCAGATGGCTTCACTAGTGAATTCTACCAAACATTCAAAAAAGATTTATTACCTATTCTCCTCAAACTCTTCCAAAAAATTGAAGAGAAGGCAATACTTCTCAACTATTTTATGAGGCCAATATTAATCTGACAGAAAAACCTGGTAAAGATAACACACAAACAAAAAAGCTACAGACCAATATCTCTCATGAACTCAGATGCAAAAATTATAAATAAGATGCTAGTGAACCAAATACAATGTATTAAAAAGTTTATACACCATGATCCAGTGCTCTTCATCCTAGGAGCACAGGGATGGTTCAACATATTAAAATTGATTAATGTGATACACCACATAAACAAATTAAAAAATTAGAATCATATGATCATATCCATAGTTGCAGAAAAAGCTTTTGACAAGATACAACATCCATTTTTAATGAAAACTCTTAACAAAATCAGAATAGAAGAAAAGTACCTTAACATAATAAAGGCCATCTATGACAAACCTTCAGCCAGCATTATACTTAATGGTGGAAACTAAAAATCTTCCTTGTAAGATCAAGAACAAAGCAAGGCTGTACACTATTGCTACCATTATTCTATATAACATTAGAGGTCCTAGCAAGTGCAATCAGACAAGAAAACATATAAAAGACATCCAAATAGGAAATGAAGAAGTGAACTATCACTATTTGCAGATGACATGATTCTCTATATAGAAAATCCTACTAGAAAAGACTACTAGAAACAATAAGCAAATATAGTAAACTTTCTGGATACAAAATCAATATTCAAACATAGCTTCTATACTCTAATAATGAGGTGTCAGAAAAAGAAGTAGAAAAAATAGTTTCTTTTGCAATTGCAACAAAAAGAATAAAATACCCAGGAATATCTAACAAAACATGTGAAAGACCTATATAATGAAAATTATAAAACCCTATTAAAAGAAATTGAAGAAGATACAAAGAAATGGAAAGATATTCCATATTCTTGGATTGGAAGAATCAACATATTAAAATTAACATTACCTAAAGCATTATACAGATTTAATGCAATGCTCATCAAAATCCATCGACATTTTAAAAAAGAAATCGAACAAAAAAAATCATCAGATTTGTATGGAAGCACAAAAGACCCTAGAATGCCAAAGCCATCCTGAGGAAAATGAATTAGGGTGGAGGCATCACTCTGCCCAATTTCAAATTATACTACAAAGCAACAAAGATCAAAACAGTATGGTATTGGCAGCAAAACAGACACATGGACCAATGGAACAGAATCAAGAGTACATAAGTAAATTTATATTTATATGGGCAAATAATTTTTGAGAAAGTAAAGCCTCTTCAATAAATGGTGCTGGGAAACCTGGAAAGTCACCTGCAAAAGAATAAAATTGGACTGTTGTTTATCACAACACACCAAAATTAACTGAAAATGCATTAAGGAACTGAATATAAGACCTGAAACAATAAAATAGAAGAAAAGATAGAAACTAAACTCAAGGACCTTGAACTTAAAGAAGATTTTATGATTTTGACCTCAAAAGCAAGGGAAGTAAAAGCAAAAATAAGTGAATGGGACTATATCAAACTAAAAAGCTTCTGCTCAGCATAACAAATCGTCAATAAGGTAAATAGACAACCATCTGAATGGAAAAGGATATTTGCAAGTAATGCCTCATATAAGGGCCTAATATCCAAAATATACAAAGAACTCATATGACTCAATAACAACAACAAAAATGATCCAGTCAAAAAATGAAGCAAGGACCTGAATAGACACTCCTCCACAGAGGACATACAAATGACCAACAGATATATGAAAAGATGCTCAACATTACTAGTTATTAGAGAAATGAAAATAAAAACTACAATGAGAAACCATCTCACATCTGTTAGAATCGCTATAATCAACAGCACAAATAATAACAAATGTTGGAGAAGACGTGGAAATAAAGGAACCCTCATACACTGCTGGTGGGACTGCATATTGGTACAGCCAAAAAAATGAGAATTGATCTACCATATGATCCAGCAATCCCTCTGCTGGGTATTTACTCCAAAAACTTGAAAACCCATATTCAAAAAGATATTTGCACACTGATTTTCATAGCAGCATTATTCACAGTGGCCAGGACATGGAAGCAACTGAAGAGTCCTACGATAGATGATTGGCTGAAGAAGCTTTGGTACATATATACAATGGAATGATATTCAACCATAAGAAGAAATAAAATATTGCCATTTGTGTCAACATAGATAATTATGCTAAGTAAAATAAAGTTGAAAATCACATGATATCACTTATATGTGGCATATAAATCTAAAAACAATAAATGAACAGGACAAACAAACAGAAACTCATGGAAATGGACAATGGACTAGTGGTTACCAGAGGGTAGGGGGTGAGGGGGGGAAGGTAGATGAAGTAAAGGGGGTCTAATATAGGGGATTTGGGGGAGGGTGAATTAGGTAATGGGGATCAAATATATGGTAGCTGAAGGAAATGAACTTTGGATGGTAAACACAATAGAATATACAGATGTCAAATTATAATGTACACCTGAAAATTATATAATTGTATCAACCAATGTTACCCCAATAAACTTAATAAAAATTTAAAAATAAATAAATAAAATACACACTGAAGTTTGAAGTCTTAGTATCAAAAAATGTAAAAATTTAAATAATTTTCACATTGGATACATATTGAGAGATAATTTGGATATATTGGATTAAAGTTATTACTTAAACTAATTTTATATGTTTCTTTTTACTTTTAAAATGTGGCAACTTAATTTAAGAATGCACATGTGATTCACAGTATATTTTTGTTGGGCAGCTTTTTATTTACAGAATGGTGGACAAATTTTAGATTGCTATAGAAAAGGAAAATATGGTTTTACACTTAACTATACATGATCTGTAGTAGCAATGAGCTTATTACAAAGCTTTGTTAAAACTCACTACATTGTCTTTATTCTTCTTATTTCACTCTTGACCAGTGAAAACTATAATGGATAGCATTATTTCCTAAAATGAAATTGAGAAAAGTTAGTTAAACAATGACTGACTTCATGTGAGTTAACAATCTCATTATTTTAATTTATGAGAACTATTTTACTCTTATATCTTAAAATTTGTAAGCTTATTAAATGTTTTAAAGTTATTTCAAATTTTATAATTCTTTGGCTTATTAAAGTATGTTGATTTGTGTTCATAAATCTGTACTTTTATTACTCTTTTACTAACTTTTAAAATATTAATTAAAAGTACTAAATTGTACATTAACTTTCTTCACAGTGGCTTCTTCATAAGGATAGTCTAACTAACGATTAGAATATCTTATAGTAAACAGTTCTCAAAATGTTTGAATTTTACTGTAATGATTTTTCTAATATTAGCAGTCCCATGCTTTATTTTACTTTCACTCAGGAACATGTATTAAATTGTAGTGGTATATAACCTTAACTGAAATTAAATTTGAGAAAATGAATAAAAAGAAAATAGTAGATACATTTTTCAGAGAGAAAAAATAATTTGAATATTTTCATGTAGAATAAGTTGAAATTATAAAGCTTTTTATCTTTATAACTCATAAATTGTGTCATGCCTGACTTAATATTAAGATGATTACGAACAGTAGAATCACAAAATTAATATATCATGACTACAAAACATTTTCCAAGAAAAAACACAAATTAAAACTTATTTGGCCTCTACATTTCTAGAGGTATGTCTTTCCTATGTAATGATGGATGATAATTTACCTACATAAATAACTGATTTTTGGAGAAATCAATGGAAAAAAACTAACATATTCCACTTCAGATAATTTTAAAAATGGTTTATATTTTCTTTATTTAAAATTAGATTTAGCTTCACATAACAAAAAACAAAACCCCAGAAATACCAGTGGCCTAAACATACGGGTTAGTTTATTCCATGGAAGAAAGCTATATAGTGTTTCCTTTACATGAAAAGGTGAGTACAGTACAATAAAATATTTTTAGGGAGACAGAGACCTTGTTAACATAATTTTATTACAGTATATTATAATTTTATTAGTTATAGTTAATCTCTTAGTGAGCCTAATTTATAAATTAAACCTTAACATTGGTGTGTGTGTATAGGAATATATATATTATATATATAGGCCTGAGTACATTGTGATTTCAGGCATCCACTGGGGGGTCTTGGAATGTATCACCCACAGGGGACTACTATATCCTAGCAAATGAACTGGTATGCTGCTATTTTTACATGCTATCAGGGGAGGAACCATTGATAATTTCTTAGTTGTTCTCTATTACTAACCCAATGTATAGAGATTCACTGGCAATAAAGTAAAATATTAAAGCAGAGTTTGGAATAGCACTATCCAGACAATAAAGAAATGACAGATACATGTTCATTTCCTGAGACTCATGCTAGATTTGCAGCATCAAAAGCCCTGTTCCCTTTTTAGTCAACTTGTGTGACTTGAAAGACTGTGTGACATCCCCTACCTCAATACTGATTTAAAATATTAGGTGTTCTTTAGTAGAAGTTTTCTAAACATGCTATTGGAAACTTTGGGCTGAATTCAGAGAAGATGGCAGCAAAGCGAGTTATCGTGACTACCATTTATTCAAACATTCAACTTGCCTTCCAAATCTTGGAAATATTAGACATCTATGAGAAATTTTATTTGAACAAATTGTATTACACTTAAAAATTGACTTGAAAATTTTTTTTTTATCAAAAAATACAGATTACAGTTTACTAGTCTGTTACCTGCTTTTATAACTTAACATCACAGTACAATCTGGTAGAAAAGCAAGAATCCCTTCAAAATGCTAGTTGATACACTTAACTTCATGGTAACATTTATATATTATTTTTCTTAAAGATGGCTACAACTGTATATAATATAAACTCTTTGATCAAACCTTCTATACAAATAAACTTTTAATAACCTGAAGTATATTTTATTTTTCTGGTTTTGAGAATTTCCAAGATATAAACAAAAAATCTAATTCAGAAGTTAACTAGCATATTTCTTTTTCTTAGTGAATTAACCAGGAATTCTTTGCAAGATCTTAACTTTTCATGAACACAAATTGTGTGTTAAATATGTGATGAAAGAGGCTTTAATTATAGCATCAAAAGCTTGCATACTTAGAAACACAAGTGTTTTACACACAAGCTTGTATTTGTTTTGATATAATAAAATTTCACCAAGAAATTGGTGTTCAGATTATGATCTAAGCACATATCTAAGGATTTGTTAAATCTTTGAGTGACGTATTGGATGATATAGTGAAAATTGACTGCAATTTCTCTTATCTAATTATGGTTAATAGTTCAAAAAGTAAGCTAAGAATTCACACTCTCATAATGAGGATGCACCACTGTCAAATCACTAAGATATAATTATGAATTTGTAGTCATAATGACTAAGCATGTGAAATTAACAAAACAACTTAGAATATGAGAAAAAATGCTGTGAAAATGTGTTAAAAGCAGAAAATGTGATATCAGTTTATTCTTATTTGAAAGCAACATAGTACATATACTTTCTGCTTTTAGAAGAAATGTCTAAAAAATAAATATAACACACACAGTGATAACATAGTGGATAAACTTCTGTTGCAGTTAAAAGTATGTCCTTGAGGTATAATTTGTGTTAAAATATTTCACAAAGATGTAGCAAGGTATTAAAATGTATTTAGCTTTGGATTCTGCATATTAATGTTAGGTGCTCATTTTTGTGTCTAATTTTTACACATCATATTTGAATTCATTTTGTGTATGAGTGAAGAGAAGGAGAAAGAGAAAGACAAGTTCAGGATAACCCTAAAGTATGAAACTCAAGATCTGACTCAAGGATAATCAAATGTTACTTGTTCCTCCAAGGAAAATGGGAATTTCAAAAGGCTTACTTTGGTAATGTTCTTTGCAGTTGATTTTGATTGCTATTAAACTTTAGTCTGCTTCTTTGACTTCCACTTACTTTTTTGTACTATCAATTTTATGTATGTAATGTTTTCGACTGCTAACTATAAACTAATATATCTGTTTCTAGTATGTCCCTTTAGGAAACAAAATTCTAAAAGTCAGAAGAAAGATATGTTTTGCTCATTCTAAGTTCTTAGACAATCCCATAGAAGATGCTTAATACATATTTAGTAAATCTTTGTGTATGTTTTTTTAATTTCCTACTTAAACCAGAGTCCTTCTACTCTTGTCCTAAAAGGCAAGATATGAACCTCTTCAGAGGGGACTTTATTTTCCAGAATACTGGTGTATGCTTTTAAAACTTATTAACAGTCTATACACATTTTCAGATGCTACTAACCTTCCACTTGGGGAATCAAGAGACTTCATTATGTAGTACCTCTTTGCCCAATAGAGTTTTTTAAAAATATATATACTGCAGAAAATATTGTATCATCTTTACCATCTCCAAATTTTTCTCAGTTTTTTTCTTAGAGGGAAGTTCTTACTCTTAGATTTTTGTAACACAATGGGTAATTATCTGGCACCAGTATTTCTCTTAAGGAGAGAACTATCTTTGTGAACATAGTTCCTTAAGAAGTTTGGGGCAGAAAAGGACACTCTGCGGTCAGGAATGTCAATAGGAGACCCATGCCATTGTGCCAGGTGATGAGAAAATAATCAAATACTGGTTCAAAATGGCACAGTCAAATAATATTAGCATAAAAAAATATAGGCCAATGGAATAGAATCAAAAGCCCAGAAATAACCACACATATGTAGTCAAATAGTTTTGATGAAGGCATTAAGAATACACAGTGGAGAAAAAATAGTCTCTTCAATAAATGATGCTGGGAAAACTGAATAGCCACACTCAAAACAATAAAATTGAACCCATATCTTACAACATACACAAAATACATCCCAAAATAGATTAATGACTTAAAAGTAAGACCTGAAATTGAAACTCCTAAGAGAAAAATAGGGATAAGCTCTTTGACATTGCTCTTGGCAATGATTTTTTGGATTTGACACCAAAAGAAAAACAAGTGGGCCTAAATTAAACTAGAATACTTCTGCATAGCAAGTAAAATCATCAACAAAATGAAAAGAATAAGAAAATATTTGCAAATCATATATTTGATAAGGGGTTAACATCCAAAATACATAAGGAATACATACAGCTCAATAGCAGACAAACAAAAAACAACAACCAAACAGCCAATTTAAAAATGGACTAAGGACCTGAGTAGCGTAGACGTTTTTCCAAAGAAGACATATGAACAGCCAATAGATACATGAAAGGTATTCAACATCACTAATCATCAGGGAAATGCAAATGAAAACCACGATGAGATAACAACTCATACCCATTAGGATGTCTATATCAAAAAGACAAGAGATAACAAGTTGGTGAGGATGTGGAGAAAGGAAACCCTGTGCACTGTTAGTGAGAATGTAAACTGAGATGGCCATTATGAAAACCAGTATATAGTTTCTCAAGAAATTAAAAATAGAACTACCAAATAGAAGTTAAAAATCTAGCAATCCCGCCTCAGGATATATATCCAAAGGAAATGAAAATGGAATATCTAAGAGATATCTTCTCTTCCACGTTCATTGCAGCATTATTTATAAGAACTATGGTATAGAAACAACCTAAGTGTTCATCAGTGGATAAATACATAAAAAGAGATGGTGTCTGTATATAAATAAGAAAATATTATTCAACCTTAAGAAAGAAGGAAATGTTGCCATTTGAGGCAATATGGATGAAACTTGATGGCATTATGCTAAGTGAAATAAGCCAGACAGAAAAACAGATGCTTCATGTTATCACTTATATGTGGAATTTTCTTTAAAAATCAAACTCATAGAAACAGTAGAATGGTGGTTGCTAGGGCTAGGGGATGGGAGAAATAGGGAGAGATTGGTAAAAGGGTACACACTTTCAGTTGTAAGATGAGTAAGTTCTTAGGCTCTAATGTATAGCACAGTAGTTGATACTACTGTGCTATATAATTGAAATTTGCTGAGAGAGATCTCAAGCATTCTCACCCCCATTTGAAAAGTTTTACTATGTGAAATAATGAATATGTTAATTGTTAGATGATAGGAAGCCTTTTACAATGTATACATATATCAACTTATCACGTATACTTTAGAGTATGGTTTTGTTGATTACACCTCAGTATGCAAAGAAAAGCTTTAAAAAAATAGAATCGAGTGTTACAGAGTGTTGGCTGCCTCCTCTGATTGGTCTAGGTTCTTAATTCTCAGTGTTGAGGGCAGTTGGTAGGGCAAGAAAAAATTTAATATATTTTAGGTAATCCCTGATTCATGAAACAAATTTAGATTATCTAATGCATTGAAACCTAAATAATTTTATTTAAATTCAGCTCCATAAAGCCTAAAATTTTTAATATTTCTCAGATTGTACCATGATAGTGTTAGTTTCTCTTTCTAACATTCAATAATTTTTTATATCTTTTTTGAACTGTGGTATTTGAAGAGAAACTGGGAGGAGAATAATGTAGAAGTTTGGAATTCCAAAATTAAGATCACAAAGTTGCACAAGTCTATTTAAATAAAATTGTGTGTGTGTGTGTGTGTGTGTGTGTGTGTGTGTGTGTGTGTGTACAGAGGGAAGGAAAAAGAGCACTCAAAGGGTGAATTCCCAAATGCAAGAAGTTGTTTCCCTGGGAGTGGCCTATGGACGAGTGATTAAAACTTTTCCTTATTTATTATGTTGTATTTCTTGGAAACTTAGATGTTAGCATGGGTCTTCTGCTAAATCTGGATAAGATTGCTTAGAGTCTTGTGTTCCATACAATGTGATTTTCCAAAGATCTCTTGAGGTGTTTATATTTTTGTGTTCATGTCTGATTCCCAACAACTATTTCCTCAGAATTCATTTAATCAGGAATTGAATCACCATGCTTTGTTTGCTATCTTTACATTACTTTGTGGAATCTCAAATAAAAAATCTCAGATGTATGTAATAGATGATGCTGACAACCTTGGGGAGGGATGAGAACAGATTTATCATGCTGCAGTGCAATTTCAAATTATACTGGATTTTTTTTGTTTGTTTCTTAATCTTTTACCTGTGATTTTGTTTTTCATCAGTGGCTTCACCATTATAGATTCTGGCTACAACACATCTTGACTGCTTCTTTCTTTTATCCTTTCATTTCTCCTCTCTACCTCCTTTTGTCCCTGGATAGACTGAGTAAGCCCAAAATTTTCTTAATCTTTCTTTGTAAAAAAAAATGTACTTTGTCTAAGCTCTCAGACCTCCTGAGTTCTTGTTATGTAATCACAAAACCTATTCGGGTGTTCAGAACAAAAGAATTCCTTTGGAAAGAAGTAACAGAAATTGTGGTCCAAATTTGCACTTTCCCTATTATACTTTCTTAATAAAAAGAGTAATGATGAAGATAGTTTTATTCTTTTCTACCAGGCTCTCTCCTTTTCCCAAAAGGTAGATAGTAGAATACAAGATGAGAAAATAGAGTTTTAATTTGTTTTCCACTTTTATTATCGATTTGTATTAAACAATTGGAGGACAGTAGGTTTAATAGGAATGTAGGGCATATGGAAACAGCTTGCATGTGGACAAACTGGTCAGAAAGCTTTCATGGCCACACTTGGAAGGCTGACATTAGTTTTTGGATGAAACTGAAAAATTCATGGACAAAAAAAAATTTGTGCTTTTTCTTTTATTCTGCTAGTTGAATTTTTAGGCATTTTTACAAGGCTGAAATTTTTTAGAATTAAAGAAGCAAGTCATGGATTTCTGCCAGTTATGGACACCCACATCGTAACTTTACAAGTGTAAACATTTCATCCTGTTCTTGCTATTTAATCATCTCTGATTGTATGACTTGGAATAGGCTCAGAGATGGATTAGGTAGATAAAAACACAGGTACTCCTTATTGGAGTTTGTTTTAAACATTTTTGGTTATAGATGAGATTTCTACTACAAGCTGCCCTTGATTTGAGATGGTTCCCATGATTTTTTTTCCAAAGCTATTCTCATGTAATATGGTGATCTACTCATGTGGTGGTAGAATTTACGTGACTGATAATTATGTGCTTTTGCAAACTACTATTAAGCATTGTACTTGGGGAACACTCTGAGCTTCTAACCTAAGCATTCAGGATTTGACGTTCTTTCCATATTATCACAAGTTATATCTTCCAACCTCTGCATTCCTCTATTTATTACTCAGAAATAACTGATATAATTCTATAAACCATTATTTTTCCCTACTATAATATTTCCCACATTTTTATGGTAGAACGCTTTTAAAAAATCAGTATTCTGAGCTCCACTCTAGACTTACTGAATCAGACTCTACAGGGAGAGCCCTGTTTCTCTGTAAGAGATACTTAATTTTCATACCCTACTGGAGTTCCCAAGGACCAAAAGGTCTAACAAAGTCTAGATTTTAAAAATTGCTCAGATGTGGCCATTTCTTCACCAAATTCTCTTTATTTTTTTACTTTTCTCTCCCCACCATGATCTGATTTTGAGATAAGGAGAAAGAACAACTAAGGACAAAGACAGGTCTGCCTTGCTTGTTACAATTGTGATCTAGTTTTGAAATCCTCTTGGTGTGACAAGTATTCAAATTCTGGCTTTTTTTTTTTTTTTTTTTTTTAGCTCAAAGAGGTTTGTATTTTACTCAATATTTCATGTAAGTCTGACAAAAGTTGTGGGGGAAAAAGAAGCTCAGATTTCTGTTCCTTGGAAAACAACAAGCTTGGGGTGAACAATTAATCTCTCCTGATAATATCTATACTTTTGAAAGCCCTCCCACATTCATTTGGCTTACTTTTGAGGGTATATAGAGAGGAGAATGCTGAGCATAACAGTTTTTATATTTGGATTTGGTCTTCATCAATAGCTAGGAAACTATGGCAAAGTTCTGCCTAACACTATATTTACAAAGAAACTCTTCTGGTTTCAAAGAGCTTTGTTTGTATATAGATAAAGTACCAAACTTTTCAAATAATTTTAAGGCCTATTGAGATGATCACTGTTTTTCACTTTGAATTATTATTGACTGTAGGTCAAAGTTGCTAATTTTGAATGTGAGCCATATTTGTGTTTTCCATTCTTAGATTCATAATATTAAGCAAGTATCAGTTTTCATGGTTTGTATTTTTAACATATTAAGATTGATTTGCAAGCATTTTAATGGTATATTACGTCTATATTAAATAATTCAGGTAGGCATAATGTTCTTTTTTGTTTCTTGAACTATGTTTTTATGTTTAATATGATTTTGCTAGTTTCATAAACCTTTGTCAGCTTTATGTATTCCATGCTCTGGAAAAGTTCATAAAACTCCAGAATGTTCTGTCCCAATTCTATTTATGATTTTAGTTTATCACAGCAGGATTTTGAGGCTTATGGGAATAGGAAGGTCAGTCTGGTTGAGGGTGGGTCAGGATAGGTTGTTTAAGAGATGAGCTTGGTATCCATGATACCCAGAATATTACACTCTTTTTAGTTCTTACTCTACCTGAGGTGCCTTCATTTTAGCAGCTACGAGTCACTTGGAGAGAATCATAAAGGAGTAGGTGACCCTTTGGATGAAAACTAAGTGTATATTTTCTATCCCAGGAAGAAAGACGAAAGAGCTCAAACTTTCTTTTGACACATGGTGTTAAAAAAATTTGAAAGATTATTTTATCTTTGCCATGTCACTATGGTAACCTGGCCTCTGTAGCAATTGTGTGCTTGCTTTTTTTCTTTCTAAGTAGAATGAATTGTACCCATGATCAACATTTATAACAATGGAGTAAGTCACTCAGAAATATGAACTGACCATTCTGTATTTTTTGGAAATTTACATTTAAGAATAATTATTAACTATATATGGAGAGGAACTGTGAATTTGAGAATCCTCAAAATAAAATAGAACATTTTCTTTTTGTCTGTATTGATGTTTTTGGTCTGCTGCAGCAATTGGCTTTTGGTTTAAAAGATGATGGCAGCATTATAAATTTTGTTTCTTTTTTGAAGGCATCCAGCCAAGAAGTGAAACCATGGGTTAAGCAGTGAGAAATGTGTCCTACTCAATAGTAATTGTGTATTCTTGTAGTAAAACATGCAAGTAAATTAAGACAGGGCTCTATTTTAAAATTATGAGCAATTCATGCCCTACTTCCAATAATTCTGTCATAAGTAAGCCCTCTTTTGCTCTGATATAATACTGCTTTAAAAAACCCTTTATAGCATAAAAGTGATGGATATAAATATTTTATTTTCTCACGAGAATAAAAACTTGGTCTAACTTTGATAAAAACAAGAGGAAAGAACCTAAGAAAAAGGCTAACTACAATAGGTGTGTACATGGCTACAGAAGAACATTATAAAACTATTCCATTCAATGAGTTCTGATTAGTCACTCCAGAATCACATTAGCAAAGATCAATATTACCAATCACTCAGCTACTAGGGCATACGATAGCAAATATTAATTATACCCCAAATTCTGATAATAATGGCTTGTGTCAGTTCTCTTTGAACATAGATGCTCTTATTTTATTTATTTTATTAATGATATTAGAGTAATGAATTAGTCTTAAGTAAAAATATAACTTTGAAATTCAGGAAAGCAAATGATAGTTATACAATCATTATTACAGGTAGAATAGTTGGAGATTCATGACTG